>SDVV010003938.1:0-20746 GCA_016164225.1 Gammarus roeselii
AAGGGTTTTGCAGCGCTGGGAGGGGGAGGCAGAGGTTCCAGAATTCAGAGGGGCCTCTTTAGGGTCCCACAGTTTCTCAAAAGGCTCCCAAAGGGTCTCAAGGGAGTCCCAAAAGGCCCCAGAAAGATCCAAGTGGACCACCCCAAATCCACCTGGTCTCCCAAGTCCCCCGGGTTCCCGAAACCCCGGGTCCTCGAGTCCCGCGGATCCCACGAGTACCTCCTCTCCCTGGGTCACCTCCTCTCAACCAACCTCGATACATATAATAATAATGATAAAATTCAAAATTTATCACCATGAAAAAAGGGCAGAGAAAAATAATAGAGCCCAAGCAAGAAGAAATGATAAAATACTAAAATAAAGTGTTAATGATCTATAAAATGAATAAGCATCCATCCACCCCAAGATCTTGGTCGAGTAGTAGTAGTTTGATTTTGTTTACCACCGGAATCCCAACGCGAAGGTATTGCAGAATCCCCCGAAGGGCATTTGTTGAGTGGCAGAGTAGGTGCAGCGTAGCTACAGAGTAGGTTTACTGTAGTTACGGAGTAGGTTTAACGTAGATACCGAATAGGTAGTAGTAGACAGAGTAGGTTTAACGTCGATTCAGAGTAGTTCAACGTAGAATTGGGAGGAGGGAGCAAAGGTTTAAAGATTCTGAAGGGCCTCAAGTGGGTCCTACAGTTTCTCAAGAGGGTCCCGAATGGTCTCAAGGGTGTCCCAAAGGGCCCTGGAATAGTCCAAGTAGCCCCCCCCCCCCCAAGTCCTCCCGGTCTTCCAAGTCCCCCGGGTTCCCGAAACAGAGTCCCTTGAGTCCGCAGGTCCCACGAGTTCCTGCCTTCCCTGGGTTGCCTTGTCCCAACCAACCTCGATATATATATATAATATATATATAATGAATGCAAAATTTCACTGTGAAAAACGGGCTGAGAAAAATAATTGAGCCAACGAAATACTAAATACTAAAATACTAAATCAATTATTATTATTTGCAATTATGTTCCACCGGAGTCCCAACGCGAAGTTAGTGCAGACTCCCCCGTAGGGCGGTCGAAGAGTTGTGAATTAGGTGACGCGTAGATTAAGAGTTTAAGAACAGTTTAAACGCAGTCGCAGCAAGTTTAAACATAGCTGGGGTTGGTCTAAAAGAGTATCTAAGTAACAAAGTAACAATAAATTTGACACAGGCACCAATCAAAATTGGTGGTGCTACAAAGTCCAACGTGAAAATAAATTTAACAATTTTAAAGGAGTAACTCGAGCGCAGGTACAGAGTAGGCCTAGTTATACTAAGTCTATAACAAATTTATTTACACAGGTTTTAAAAGAACAATGCTAGCGCGGGTACAGAGTAGGCCTAGTACATACAAATCTTGCTAAATAACGGATATCTAGAGAGTTCAATCTAAAAAAATATGAAGAGCAGGTTGCTTGCAGTCGCAGTTGGTCTTGTGTAGAAATACTAAATCAAGTGTTAATGATATATAAAATGAAATAATCATCTATTCACCCCAAAATCTTGGTTGAGGGGGAGATGGGGATAAGGACATCAGATGACCATCCTCTAAGTCCCCACAGTTACACTTCAGAGTCATTTCTCGCAGTTGGGTCATCAACCTAGACCCAGAACGCGCGTGAGTAACTTCGTGAACATCCGGCACAAGTAGCTGCTTCCCGAATCACGAGCATTGCAGCACCGAGTGTCACATATGGGGTCCACCACATACGGGCCACGAAAAAGCCAACTAGACTGCGCTGACTAATTGGTACAGTAGGTGTGCCGTGCCAAGCCTAAATTGCAGTTCCTACCGCGATGGCGCGTGGAGACTGACTAGAGTCACTGAAATGCTGCGGTAATAGGAATACAGGTTAACAAATTGACGTTAACCTATATATGTCCTGCTACATGAACAAGGATGATTTGTGTTTGATACACACTCTAGTTTTAAAAGTTCAAGCTCAGACTTGTTACCAGTTCTGTAGATTAACTCCAACATTTCGAGACGACCGTCTATTAGTCATCCAATATTGTTTCTTTCTATGAGATACGATTTAAGCCTTCCTTACCTAGAGTTCCAAGTCTGTATTGGATGACCACCACAATGACATCCTTTGTCATAATTGGGGTCGGGATGAGTGAATAAGCATTCCCGAGGGTGAACGACCCGCCGTGTATGAAGAATATCACGGGCAACAACTTTACGCTGGCGTTCGTGGCTCGATCAACCTGGAAAATTTCAAGTTAAGAACTTTAATTTGCACTCTTCATCAGGAGACAAAATTTATGGTTTAGTATAGTGCATTGCCCACAGGAACAAATTCAAAATATCCCTATTAAAATAGAACAAGAATTCATTTTAATTCATTTCGCGTATTGTACCTCGAATTACATTGAATAAACAAGACAATTTCAGATTCAAAATAAGGGAACCCGCCCTTTCAAACCCAACGATCTCCACAGATCTCCAAGCTTTTTATGCGATCTAATTAGCCAAGTAGAGTAAGAGGAATTTCGTTCAAAACTGCAAATTAATCTGTACTAAGAAAACCAAATTCACCGAAGAGTCAGATATATAACAAAATTATCAACCAAATAAGAGGCATCTTTTGATCCGATGGCATCGAGATCAGATGCAAGTGCGACCAGGGCCAGCTAATATTGGTTAACCACTCACTGCAACATTACACCTACAGGTATAACATTACACTCCTACAGGTAAAACATTACACTCCTACAGGTCTCGTGCTGGAGAACAATAAGTCATGAACGGAGCGAACATATGTTCACTATTCAAAGGCATTTGAAGACCAACGCATGACTTGACAAAAGAAAAAAACACATCTGATGGATCTGAAATTACAATAAGCTTTTCACGTCATAATAGCTTTTCTCATTTATATATGAGAAATGAGCAAGTGATCACGTATACAAATGTTTTAATGGGAAGCTCATCGAAAATCGCAAACTAAAATACTCATCACGTGTATTGTTTGGTCATATTAAATTATATAATAAGAACATTCACGATTAGATTCCATAAATTACACACTGTAGCAAATAAACCTCGTTAATGTTGGCCTAGACTAAAAATAACTATATATCAGTTTCATCCTACGCCTTTACATTCGAACAAGTTTGCTTATTGTCGCACAATTTGAATAGTTAACAATTCAAATGGAGAGCGAAAGATGTATATCATGTATTCCCAGGTAACATCCTCAACGTTCTTCAATAGGTACCCCGATTCCCAGGTAACATCCTCAACGTTCTTCATTAGGTACCCTGATTCCCAGGTAACATCCTCAACGTTCTTCATTAGGTACCCTGATTCCCATGTAACATCCTCAACGTTCTTCATTAGGTACCCTGATGAATAATCATGAACACTTTCCTTTGTATTTTGTAACCTACGAATTACCATGGGAACGTAGACGTTGAGGAAGAGGCAGTCTTCAGATCCCCTGAATTCTCCGAAAAATGAAGTTTGAGCGCATTCGAGTCCCGAACTTCTGGCGTCCAACTCCATGGCTGTGCCCCAATATCTTCCGGCTAAAACGCTGTGCTGCAAGAGATCAGATTAGATTAGGCGGTTTATCTTCATTGGAGTTTCAACGTAAGCCTTTGCGAGCTCCCCCACAGGGCGCGATGTTCGTGAACTTTGATAGGGTCGCACTGCAGCGAGTGCCTAAACTAGAATTTAATTGAAATAAAAAAAATACGAAGTTTCTCCATTGTGGTATGTGCGGGCGCCCAAGCATACTGGGTAAAATAACCTTCTTCGTAGGTTCCGACACTGAGGGATCTTGTCCCTCCCAGTGGTTTTCGACAAATGATGCCGCATTTGCGACAGGTGGAGTTAGTTCTAGGTTATGGTCCTGGCAGGCTGTTATTTGAACGTTGTTACTGATCTTTTGCTCAGGGGCGCCTGGATATCTGAGGTTTCCTCATCTCATTGCCTTTGTTTTTATAGAAATGAGCCTTGCTGTATGGTCGACTGCGGAGGATGCATCCATTTCGTCGTCCTCTTGGTCTTCGCATAAATTATTTCTAGAACCGTGAGTCTCTGGTGAGGGGGCGGTCGCTGGGCTGAGTGAGGAGGCACTGCAGCCAAGAAGGAGTGTTGGGTCTAGTTACGATGTTGTTCAGATTATGTGCGGATGTCTTCGGGAGAGTTTGGTTAGCTTGTCGATTTGACTGCTCTGGCATAATCGAGACTGTTTGAGTTCTCGTCTTTCCAGATTTGGATAGCTCTTTTCCGTGTAACGGTGCGTTCGTTCCGAGTGGTTGTTTTTCCTTTGAGGTCTATGTGTGCAGTCGCGGTCGCCGGCCTTATGGAAGCATGAGCAGTGGGAGCATTTAGGGTGGCGAACTGCGCAGTCTTTTCTGTCTTGCTAGTCAGCGCACTTCTTGCAACGTTGGGGTGAATGTGGCTGGTTGAATGCGTTGACGTTGTCGTATCCAAGGAGTTTATTGCACATTAGGGCCTTGCTAAAACTGGGTAGGTTTTGGTTCTTCCTTATTCACCCGAGAATACTATGAATTCCGAAGAGTCTCGTCTTTGGAAAGTAATTGGTATGCAGTAGAACTTACGTTACGTGATTTTATCCATGCCGCTCGACAAACTTCGGTAACTCCGTAATCGCAAGCTAGACCCTTCAGCGAGAGCACCGAGGTCGGTTGTAGGCGTGTAACGGAAGGTGTATATGATTCGTTTGGTGTCGTTGAAGGACCGATGTTTTTCAACCGCAACTTTGAGTTGGTTCATGTTGGTAATCTTTTGTAAAGCGTTACTTTACTTATGTTCTGTGACGCAGGGCAAATATTCCTTTCCCTGTCGTATTTTGGTTTTCCTATTAGTGGTTCGGTGAGCGATTTCATCATTATAAAGGAGTTTGTTGAAAAGGCAGCTTTGCATGCACCACTTCCGTTGAACGGTATGAGGAAGTGGGTGGGAAATGGTGCAGATCTTCTCACCCGGGTAAGCGTCATTTTGGGAAGAGCGCATAGAGACTACAGCCTCTCGTTGCCAGACCTCGTCATCTGTCTGGTATCGGAGGATCGCTCTCTCGGTAGTCTCCTCCTCCGGACATCTCTATGGCCGGTAAGGTGGATCTTTGATTCGCGGTGAAAACAGTGCTATTCTTCGGACTGGCACGACTGGGGATCTTCCAGATTGTCAATGTCGTCCTGGGAGCAGCATGAGCATCTTAATTTGCCATAAGTTTCCACTCATGTAACCGTATTTCAGGCATTTATAACATCGCATCGGACGTCTCTCAGATGGTGTAACCTTGGTTTTGGTGACACGGAAGAAAATATTTAAATATTTTGGTGGAGTAGGGCAGTTGAATTCTACTATTAGGGCTGTGGTCGTCTCTCTCTCTCTCCTTGGTGTGATCTTCGCTGCCACCTTTGCTTTGACAACGCAGTCATCATATTGAACGACTCTAGTGATTTGTATATCCTTATATGATCCACCGGAGCCCCAACGCGAAGTTAATGCGGACTTCCCCTTAGGGCGGTCGAAGAGTGGTGAAGGAGGTGAAGCGTAGATTGAGAGTAGGTTAAACTCAGATTCGGAGCAGTTTAAACGGTCACAGTGGGTTCAAACAGTTGGAGTTGTTCAACAAATTAAGAAAATAAATCTGACATGGGCACCAAACAAATTTGATGCGGCTACCAAGAAAATTTGACCGATGTAAATTGAATCCAACGATTTTAAATGAGTAACTCTAACGCTGGTACAGAGTAGGCCTAGGACATGCAAATCGTACTAGAGTCCAGTGATGTACCTCTCGATTTCCTCTTCGGGATATCTTCTATGTAGATCAAACCTGAACTTTTAGAGGAAGTCGGGTGCGGCACAATTATGCATGGCTTTTGACAGTCTGGTTTTGGAGAGAATCTTGTCACTTTGAAGTTATGTGTCTACTCTGATGGCAATGCCTTCGTCGCCGCTGGTGGCGACGCTTAGGACTGGGCGGCCAGTGCAAGAGCCCAGCTCTTTTCACAGATTGTATGGACAAATATCCGGACAGTCGTTGGCGTCGAACGTGATCTTCAGGTGTTCGAAAAATGTATGCTTCCTCCTTGCTGCCCTTGGAGCTCGTTGTTTTGTGGGGTGAAGAGTTGTCGACGGAAGTAGAGGTCGAGTTACTTGTGTAAGTTGCGGGTTTTTAAGCTAGTTGGTTCTTTACTAGTTCGTGGATATGGAGGAAAATGGTCTTGAGATGACAGTCTCGTTAGACGGTCGTCAATTGTGCTAGGTTCTGTGGCGAAAACATATGCTTCCTTCTTTGAGACTAGTGTCTCTTAGCTTAGCAAATTCAATATTTCCTGGACGTTCCTGGTCAACTCGTCGATGCAGCAGTCCCTCCGGTCGTCTTCCGCCGATGTGGCGCTGGTCATCATTGAGACTCACGTTCTTGGCTGTTATAATCTAGGTCTTCGGAACTCTTCAGGAGATGCTGGTCCCTCCTAAATGGAGTTTCTACCTACACCCCATCGGTCCCCTGGTTCGCGCCAGGGGCCAGGGAGCTCACTCTTGCTGGCCTATTAGCTGGCTATAGTGACTATAGTTAGCGTTACACGACCACCTATGCAAAGGTATTTAACATAGATACAGAGTAGGATTAACGCGTAGATACAGAGTAAATTCGACGTAGATACAGAGTAGGTATGACGTAGATACGAGTAGGCTTACCGTGGCAGTAGTAGTTTTTGATTCCATGTTCCACCGGAGTCCCAGCGCGAAGTTGATGCAGCCTCCCCCGTAGGGCGTTGGCTTACCGTGATACAGAGTAGGTTTAATGTAGATACCGTGTAGGTGCAAAGTAGATACCATGTAGGTTTAATGTAGATACCAAGTAGGTTTAACGTAGATAGAAAGTAGATTTAACATAAATACAAAGTAGATTTAACATAGATACAGAATGGGTTTAACACGGATACGGAGTGGGTTCAACGCAGATCCCAGAGCAGGTTTAACGCAGACACTAAGGTTCGACGTACATTTGGGAGGGGGAGCGAAGGTTGCAGGATTCAGAGGGGCCTCTAGATCGTCCCACCGTTTCTCAAGAGAGTCCCAAAGGGCCCCAGAAGGGTCCAAGTGGGTCCCCCAAATCCTCCTAGTCTTCCGAGTTCCCCGGGTTCCCGAAACCCCGAGTTCCAGATTCCCGCGGGTTCCACGAGTAACCCCCTTTTCTGGGTCACCTTGTCTCGACTAACCTCGATATATATAATAACCAATGCAAAAGTAATCATGAAAAAAAGGCAGAGAAAAATAATAGAAATAAAATGCTACAATAAAGGGTTATTGATCTATAAAATGAATAATCATTCATTCACCCCAAGCTTGAGCAGTATTTTGTCGCTGCATGGACCTTTAATAAAAACAGACATCAAAATTGCACGGAAGCCCACAGTCTTTGCGTGAATCACGCTGGATGCAAGCAACTTACCCCTGAATGAAACTTTAATTAGCTATCACACACGACCCGATGCCTGAATCAAAGTTGTAATCCTTTGGCAAATCATGTTTGCCTCATGATAAAATAACTTTTTAAATTCCTTCAAGTAACATACATCAGTGCTGCGAAAAACTATACTTCGAATGTACAGCAACAACAGAACCCCAAGAGCCGGCAATATCTAACGAGGTAATTCTGTTGAAGTCTTTTATGTAACCACGTGTAATTACAAATAGATGAAACGTTGTTTTGAAAGGTCTGTATTGCATTCAATCCTGACATGTCTCATATCGGTATATGTTTCTGCTATCAAGAGTTTGAGCGCATAGAATTAATTATTCCCCATCTATCCTCCAGTATTTCGGTCCTCCGCATGGCGGCCGCCATGTGCCTGTGGCCGGTGGCTTCAAGTCACTCGCTCGAGTTCATAAAACTGGCTGTACCGCCTCCACCTATACAACCTCCTTGGGGCGGCCGAACGTAAGGTACCTCAGCACACGGCGGCAGCTCCTAATCAGTCGATTTTGGAGCAGTCAGTGTATGTGTGGCGGTGCTCAGAGCATCTTGGCAAGTAGTCTCGACTCTTCTCGGCGGTACGTGTTAGTTGGAGTTGTTGCTTTCGGGAACACTTTCATATCTAGGTTGACCATCAGTGGGCTCATCATCCACGTTGGTGTGTTGATTTGAAGAATTCGGTAGTAAAATGAAGGTTTAATCGCTTTGTTGTTGATGTTCAGAGATGTCGGTATGTTGTCCACGCGTAGGGAAAAGGGTGGGCACATCTTCTTCGCCGAAAAGAGGCGTTTATCGAGCAGACCGAGTCCGCCATCGGTAGACCGCGGTCTGCTATGATTGATGCGGTCGCGGCCGTGAGTGCCCTTGTAAGAGGACGAAGGTTTGAGCTCCTTGTGTATGCTTCTTGAGCGGTGCGCTCTTCTTCTGTGGTATGATTTTCGATCTGCGCGGGTGGTTGTGTAGACAGAGCTATTTAGGCCATGTAAGGCTATTGGTTGTTCAGAGAAAAAGCGTAAGAGTTTCCTGAGTTAAGTTTGAAAAGCGTCGTCGTCGAGGTAGTTATCCTTCTCGGTCGTGGCGTGTTCGTGCGTCGAGTTTGTGAACGGGAGATTGAGTCAGTCGCAGTCGTTTTCAACGCAAGGAGTCACTATTGGGACAGGTGGAGGTAGTTCTGGATTCTCATCGTAGAGAACAGTTACTCGAGAGTTATTGATCGATTTGCTTAGTAGCTCCTGAGCATCGGAGGTATCTTCATTTCTGCCTTCTCGTTTTTGAAATAGTGAGCATTGCTGCGTGGCCGACTGCAGGGTATGCTTCCATCTTGACGTCCTCCTGGCTACAGCAGGAATTACCGCTTGGATCGTCCATCTCTACTAAAGGGGTGGTCGCTGGGCTGAGTGAGGTAGCACTGCTACTGGGGGAGGAGTGTTAGGAGTCTTGTTACGAGATTGTTTTGACGATGTAAGAGTTTTGTCGGAAGAGTTTGGTTGAGTTGACGATTTGACTGCGTCGACATAATCAAGGTGATTTGGATTATTCATACTAAATTTGGATAGCTTGTAACCGTTTGGTAACCGGTTAATGTATCCGTAGCAGTCGCGGTCGTCTGCCTCATTGAAGCACGAGCAGTGGTAGCATTTAGATTGACGGGCTGTACTGCCCAACGTTGTAAGAGGTGCTCGTCGGCGCACCTCTTTGTGCAGTATTTAATGACGTGGCCGTATTCAAGGCATTTTTTGCATAAAGGCCATGTTGCAACTGGGTATGTTAAGGTTCCTCCTTGTTCACCCGGAATCACTGAATTCAGAGACGTTGTGTCCTGGGAAGGTAATTCGGCATGCGATAGAACTTTAGTTACGTGATTTTATCCATTTTGCTCGACAGACTTCGGTAACTCCGTAATCCTTAGTCAGACCTGCTGCGAAAAACATTTAGGTCGATTGTAGGAGCGTAGCGGAAAGTTTATATTATTAGTTTGGCGTCGTGTAGGGACGGATGTATCTCAACAGTAACTCTGAGTTTATTCATGTGGTAAATCTTTCGTATAGTTACTTTGAGCAGGTTTCACGACGTTGGCCAGATACTTCTTTCCTTATCGGTGGATGTCTTTCGGTTTTCCTGCTAGTTTTTGGGCGAGCGACTTCATTACAAATGGATTCGTTGAAAAGGAAACTTATCTTGCACCGCTATCTTCGAGCGTTATGAGGAAATGAGTGGGGAATTGTACCGGTCTTTTCTCTTGGGTAGTGTGGCCATCCTGGAAAGAGCGCATTGAAACCACGGCCTCTCGCCTAACGACCCAGTTGTCTATCTGGTATCGGAGGATCACACTCCCCATTTCATCCTCTGGGCAATCTCTATGTCCGGTAGGGTGGCCGTTTTCTGCAGTAAAAGCAGTGTGGTTCTATGGACTGACACGACTGGGAAATTTCTCGTTTGTCATGGTAATCTTGGGAGCAGTATGAACATCTATGCTTACTATTGCAGTTTCCGCTCGTGTGTCCGTATTTCTGGCATTTATAAAATCGCATCGAACGTCTCTCGCATGGTATGACCTTGGTTTTGATGGCACAGAAGGGATTGTTTAGGTATTCAAGTGGGGTAGGGCAGTTGATTTTTGGTATTAGGCTTGTGGTGGTGTCTTTACTAGGTGTGAGTTGAAGTGCGTGTGTTGCGTCGACCACGCAGTCCGCGGATTGAACTTGTCCGGTGATGTACTCGTCCTTCGGGATATCTGACTTTATTCAAGCCTGTACTTTCAGAGAAAGTCTGGTGTGGTACGATTGTGCACGGCTTTTGGCAAATTCCAATCTTCGATAGGATGGCGTCACTCAGGAGTTACATATCTTCTCTAATGGCGAAGCTTTCGTTGTCGCTGGTGGTGTTGATCAGGGCTGGACGGCCCGCGAAGGAGCCCAGCTCTTCTCGACGAGTATATGAACCGATATCCGGTCTGTCTTTGGAGTTGAACGAGATTCTCAGGTGTTCGGGAAAGGTGGGCCCGTTGAACAGGTTGGGTTCAGAAAATGGCAAATACTGCGTCTTCCTTTCTGCCTACGTGACTATTTCGGAGTTTCTTTAGTGGAAAGTCGTCGAAGTTGAAATTGGATGTGGAGGTCGAGGCACTATTGTAAGTTGCAGGATCCTTGGTGTGTTTATTCTTAACGAGTTCATAGATTCGAACCAATACACCTTGGAAGTGGTGCTAGTCTTCTTAGGCGATCGTCGATAGAACTCTACTCTGCCGTGAAGTCTTCGGTTTCCTGTTTGGAAAGGCCTGTCTTTTAATTTAGTAGATTCACAATTTTCCGAATGGTTCTGGTGAACTCGTCGAAGCTGTCGTTGATGCGGTTGTCTTTAGCAGAGGTGGCGCAGCTCGTTTTGAAGAGGCAGACATTCTTGGCCGTTGGAATTCTAGTTTTAGACGTTACGGATGGGATGCTGGTCCCTCTGGGACGGGGCTTGTTCCTTCCTCCCATTGGACCCATTATCCTCCCATTGGACCCATTATTCGATAGCCTCTTGGCAGTCATCAGTGACTCAGAAGTTGACGTTACACGACCAATATTCAGGTAAACCAACTTGAGGTTCAAGGTCCCAGCACAAACTAGGGACTGATCTGTGCTCTAGAAGGTTCTCCGTTATTATTTGGCACGGGATCGATGAACGAATATTCGATGCGGTCGCTTCTTCGGTCACCCAAGGCAGAGGTGGCGCCGGCCGTTTCGGAGAGGCTGACGGTCCTTGCTGTTGGGGTCTATGTCCCCGTCACATCCGAGGGCATGCTGGCCCCTCCAAAATGGAGTTTCTTCCTTTCCCCCATCGGCCCCCTGGTTCACGCCAGAGGCCAGGGGCTCCCTCTTGATCGCTTCTTGCCCGGCTTCATTGATTTCAATGATTTTAATTTTACACGACCCTCGAGCAAACGTAAGGTTTAAGGTCCCATCACTAACTAGGGACCAGCCTGTGCTATCTACGGAGATTTTCTGCAACAACAGTAGGTGTTCAGCATAAGTTGTATTTGAATGTCGATGAAGAATATTCAAATTTCCTTAGATCAAGAAATTATAGTCCGTCTCATCTTTCATCACCGTGATCGTTCCCAGAAGAATCACTGAGCAAAAAGGGGTTGTCACCAATTATCATCCTGCCAATTAATCCAGTTTCGAAGAGAGGCAGCAAAAAATATTCGAAATGTGAAGTCCCTGCAAGCTTACCTTGAAGCGATCCGCCACGCCATACTTTATTCCTGCGTAGTAGGAAAAATTCCTTCCCGTTATAAATTTCCCCCCGGTCAAGGTGACATTTAAGGCTGGGAGATATACTTTTGGCGGAGAGGAAGTTTTTTCAGTGCTCCTTCTAGAATATTGAAAGAATAATTGATTAAGGATAATGCAACAATGCTTTTTAACATTGTTTATTATAGGGATTGTTGTTAGCCTACATACACACCTAATCAGCAAAAGATGTAAGTGAAACATTGCTACGCTTCTACCAACGCGATAAAGTGGTCGAGTGTAAATTATAGAAAATAACTGATGTAACACTATCTGAATTTATGTATGAAAGTATTTGTTCAACTAAAAGAAAGAATTTAAATGAGAACACATTTCCAATAAATTCTTGAATATTCGGATGAAAAGAAATGGTTCTGCCAATGAACAAGTCTCGTCTTACTTTCACCAACTTCGAGGCGTTCGATGTAATTTCGAACGCACATCACCCATGGATCTTTTCAGCTCCGCATTTCATTAAAATATCTATATGATTAAAACTTCCGTAATATTCGGATTGTTTGATTGTAAATACAAGATAAAATTACCTGGTTCACCAATTACAATAAAAGGTCTGCCTCGATGGGCGTTAGTTGTAGTACTCCAAGCCGAGGACTTTGCATGCGCCAGGTCATCTTTTAAAAAATATCTAGTAAAAAATGCCCAGAAGCAGGAAACGAAAACATCATCAGCAGTAGCTACAGATGCAGATGTGAAGAGGACATTGAAATGACAAAATTACTTTCTATTAACGCAAAGTTAATGCAGATGGGACTCCGGTGGAACACGAAAGCAAATTACTTTCTACTTCCAGCCTGTTTAATAGAAGTTCGATATCATACATGTGGTGGTAATAAAGTTTCAGATGACGAGCAGCCGTTGTTGTCTGTGTATTCTTAACGTTTCACTATTTTAATCGTGACATCGAAATATTAGATTCAATAATATTGCAAGAAATGCACTCTTGAGTAGATTGCGGTGTAACGAGGTTACATGAATTTTAAAGCAACTTTAAGGTGAGATAGTCCGAGTTCAAGAAATTAATTCTGAATAAAATGTCATGAATTGAGCCAGGTCAATTTTTAAGAACACTCGAGACAATGCAAAGTTATCAAGATGAAAGGGCTGGGAGTGCGAGGGTATTCAATTAACATCACCTATTTTACAGAGAAGCATTGGTTATAGAAATTCAACTTCTTACGCATATTTGACTTTAACAAAGCAAACGTCCACTCGTCATCGGTAGTTGTAGAATCCACCACAGTAATGCAATCCTAGCGATTCTACAATTTTCGTGACAAATCCCCAAGCTCAGGAGAGCGTGTCACTCTAGCTGAAATCTAACGACAAATCAAACTTTCGTCTTTCTTCTCACTACTAGGGCTATAAATTTACTATTAATTAGGAAATTAGCCATATTTTATTTGATCGGACGCAGAATATCAAGTCGACTGGTCTTTCAATGTCCACAGATTGGATCAAATACCAGTAATGCAATTCCAAGTATTAGTAGTTGCTTCTGTTTTCCACCGGAGTCCCAACGCGTAGTTAATGCTGCGACTCCTCCGTAGGGCAAGTATTACGGGTCGGTTCAACAGATTCAGAGTAGGTTTAACGTAGATTCAGAATAGGATTAACATAGATTTCGAAAAAGAATAACGTAGATTTGGGAAGGAGGAGCAAAGATTACAGGATTCAGAGGGGCCTCAAGAGGGTCCCACAGTTTCTCAAGAGGGTCATGAATGGTGTCAAGAGTGTCCGAAAGTGCCTCAGAAGGGTCCAAGGATGTTCCCCCCAAATCCTTTTGGTCTCCCAAGTCCCACGGGTTCCCGAAACTCCGGGTTCCTGAAACTCCGAGTCCCCCAAGTCCCGTGGGTCCAACGAGTGCCCCCCTTCTCTGGGGTCACCCTTGTATCAACCAACCTCGATATATATCATAAAAAGCAATGCAAAATTTATCATGAAAAAAAAGGCAGAAAAAAATTATGGAGCCCAAGAAAGAAATCATTAAATACTAAAACAGTGTTAATCCTCTATAAAATAAGTAATCATCCATCCACCCCAAGTGCAATTTTAACCTAGAAAAGGTCCCTGCAAGTTACTGGAGGGAATTCTTTCATTCTAAAGGCATTACCCAATTTGGATAATTTATGCAGAAATGATTCACCGAGTACAGCCTCAATTGTCAAAGTGTCAACCAAAATTTGCAAATCCTTGAACAAATGCAGGCGCTGTGGTCTTAAATAAATAATTTTGGAATTTATCAATCTTTCAGAACATCAAGTAGGATATTCGAACACATAAAATGTATTTTAAGTAGGAATTAACAGTTGAATATTTGAACTATTTTAAATTTTTAGATATAACTGCAACTGGATCAAATTCCTTGAGATACACGATTAAACCGAATTAGAGATGTAGATTTGACAGCTGTGTGTAGGGTGACATCAGAATTGCTCTGTCCAACTTCAATTATTGTAAGTACGTTCGGGACGATTTCCCAGTTATCACTTATTCTCTAGTGACACATAACAAAAAATCTCCTCGTAATAGTCGTAGATCCAAAATTAGGTATTTTGTTACACTATGCGTGCAGATCACCACTTGATACGCATCTATCGTTGTCAACTTTGCCTTTCATGTACAAAATGGAGCCCTCGTGCGTGTAGGAAGTAAAATCCAACTGAATATGGCGCAAATTCATCAAGAAGCAAACCAAATTAGTTGACAAAATATACACAACTCAAGTTGCATGATATCAAAATAGCATTATTAACTAGGTTGACCGCCGACCGCCCAACACCTACCGGGCCATGTCGATGCACAAATTTGAAATTAAAATTTCATCTCATTACCATTCATAGGAGGCGAATACATGAAGATGTTAAACTTCGGCATTTAATTATGAACAAACTCATCGTTACTGCAACCGCTTCGAAAGAAGTTCCCTAAATGATGCCACAATTTTATAATCTACCACGGAAGCTCACGACAGTACGCCAATCTTTTCTTTGGTTAGTCGCTGGCCAGCTTGATCACAATCATGAACCCTGGTTAAACGCCGCTCCAGAACCTACAATTCAAACCACTACGAGGTCTTCCAAGGTTAAGCTCCTTCTCGTTCGAAAATATTTTGTGGATCAATGATCGAATCTGGTACTCCTGGAAGGAAACAAAAATTCACGAGTTTCACTAAACGCTTCTGGCATTTTATATCAGGCAAGATTCAATTTTCTGTTGCGTAAGAAGAATTCAATGAGTAGTACACTGGCCGGTGTCCTTTTCTAACCGTTTGTTTGATGCAAATGTAGATTCCTCCTAAATCTCATAATCTAATTGATTTGAATTTGCCATTGTTTAGGAAGTTTTCGTCCATAAAGCTGCACCATTGAAATGTAATCTTCTTGAAATTTTCGATGACCGTTTAATAGATCTGCTCTACTCTTTACAGATTTGAAATTACCACACAACCTTTCGTTTCTACGTAGTTTTGGAAGGTCCTCCCGCATTGGAGAATGATACAGGTCTTTTGCTCACTATTCAACATTCATGAAGAGACGCGACATTATTTATCCAGGCATTTAAAATCTCACTACATTTTATATCAAAAATGACGGATAGTAGCAAAGTATCTAGTATGCAATCTACGGTAGCACATTGGGTAATTATAAGAGACACTATTCGTGTTGATTAAATATAGTCCCAAAACACACGTCAACTGACTCATTCCACTGAAGGGTGACAGTTTTAATGATTATCGATATGAAAGCAATCAGCGAAGCCTTTGTATTAAAGACTTCTTCATATCGGTTGTATCTGATCAATGAGTTCAATCGAACCACGCTAATAAGTAAAGTCAAATTATCCTGCAGAATTAGATCCATTGTAACGAATTGTATCAAGTTACACTGGCGAAATTCATTGTTCATAACGATCGAAGATTTTAGAGGATCTTTGCTATACAGTTCAATCAAATTCTATTTTTAAAAAGTAGAGCACAGTGTAGTCCAATTTAAGACAGGGATTTCAAACCCTAGACTAGTGAATTATTAGTCATTACCAAAGAGCCGCATCCAATAAAATACGAAATGCTACATAAAAACTTGAAATATAGTCCCACGCTCTATAAATACAAAAATCTCTAATATATGTAAACGTCTTCATTACTCACTTATTCAGGTTTCCCGTAAGTGGTTGCTCATCTTCAGGTTGATGTTCGGCCGAATGAATATCCTGGCTTCTGGAGTATCCAACATCTTCATTGCACTGCGGTATTCTGGACGCAGGAACGACAAATTGGCCACGGCTGTGCTCGACCTCTGCGAGAATGACCAAAACTACCCCAAAACAATAAAAGGACGTTCTGCTGCAAGTATGCATGTCTGTTTAGGATGAGAAAATTCAATCGGCTTCAATAATTTGAGAGACTGACAGACTTGGACGCTAGGCCGCATCCTCGCCTGTACTAAACCTTAGCCCCTAGGCGCTTAAGGGTCTAGCCAAGAGCATGTATACAAACAATGCGTCGGGTCCAGAGTGAGATCAGAGGTCAGTGTCGGCATCCGGGTCCGATGACTTCGTTACTCTCCTGCATCCTAGCAGTAGTAGTTGCACCTGTTCCACCGGAGCTTCAACGCAAAGTCACTGCAAGCTCCCCGCAGGCAGTGAAGATCAGCAAGTTCTGTTGGGTTGCACGTGCGCGCGGCCGAATTCAAACTCCAACTTGAGAAATCAGCAGGGTAGTGAGTTCGGGAACGGAGAAGATTGAGGCACGAGTAGTTTTAGACAAAGTCATAGTTTTAGACAAAGTCATTTAGTCCGGTATGTTTTGCAGAACATTTTTTTCTCTGCAGGCAGTTTCTGTGAGCAGGTGTTTCAGGTTGCACGGGGGGGGGGGGGCTACGAACGCACGTCGGGCTACTGCGAGTGCATTTCAGTCCATAAGTAAGTGTCACACTAATTGCCACCTAGTGGCAACTGGGGCATGGTGGCGCATCCGGTCCCATGTCTACATCCATTAGATGGTTGTGAGTTTCCCACGCGTGTCCCGCGAACAAACTGTTGATGAACACTTGGTCTCATTAGTGGGAAAACTTTGTGTTCCATTCTCCTTCGGATGGTTTACCCAACCATTTTTTGTTGTCCACTCAGTCATTTCAGAGAGATGTTATACGCGAATTGATGATAGGAAACCTGTCTCGATAATGTACGGAAATAAATTGCTCATAGTGGGAAGATGCCAGTTTAGCAATGGAATCTGCGAGCTCGTTGCCTACGTGCCGGGGATCAGCAGAATTCAATCGTTTGACCAGTTCCGGACATCGTGAATAGGTCATTCTGCATTAAACGGAGTGCAGGGTGTTTCAGACTGTCTGAAAATGCGCCGTATTTAGAGGTGGTCAGATTTGGCAATACAGATAGCTAGTTTGAGTGCGTACAGCTCTAAAGAGAATGCGGAGGCCTCTCGGGGTAGGGTGGTTCAACGTGTGGTCTCCCCGCACACGGCGGCGGCTCCCACTCCGTCGGTCGTTTTGAAGCCGTAGGTGTGTATAGATGGCGGTGCTCAGAGTATTGTGCCTCAAGTAGTCAGGAACATTCTTGACGGTACGTGTTTGAGGGAGTAGTTTTTTTTTGGGTACACTTGCAATTCTAGGTTGACCATTGGTGGGTTAATCATCCACGTTGGTAATAGAGATTTCTTCTGTTTTTCACCGGAACTCCAACGTGTAGTCACAGAGTGCTCCCCCGTAGAAAGACACGATGATCCGTTGATTCTGCACAGCTCCGTGCACGAAGTCAAGTTTAAGTTCACAATTAATATGCAGGGAAAACAGAGAGTTCAGGATCCGAGATCATTCAAACTTCGTTACTTTCGTACGACTTCATTTAGTCCAGAGTGTTTTCCGAAAGCGATCAGTTTTTTCGTGTTCTGTTTCTGTGAGCAGGCGTTGTAGGTTGCACGGGGAGGGCTCAAAAAGGCTCGTCGGGCTTCTGCGAGTGCATCACAATCCATAAGCAGGTGTTTCACGCTGACTGCCACCTAATGGAAGTAGATATCCGGTCCCATATCTACTTCCATTAGGTGATAGTGAGTTATCCACGTGTGTCCCGTGCATAGACGGTTAATGAACACTTGGTCTCCCCTATTGCAAAACCTGGCTACCCACTCTCCCACGGATGGTTTAACTGCAAGCATATTTTGTGTACACTGTTGCCTAGAGTCGTTCCATCGTGATATTAACCGCGAGTTGATGACTGGGAACCAGTCACGGTAATGTATGGAGAAGAATTGTTTTTGCCGGGTAGACACCTGTTCATCAAGGGAATCTGCGCGCTCGTTTCCACTTATTCCCACGTGTTCAGGGATCGAGCAGAACTCGACCACTTGGCTCGTCTCAGACATCGTGGATAGGTCGTGTTGCATTTTTCTATGGGCAGGGTGATCAAAGTGCAGAGTTTTCAGCTGGGTGGGAACACTCAGACTGTCTAATAATATAACATTTTTGGGGAGGCGGTCACTTTATGTACTGGAGATGGCCAATTCGAGTGCGTGCAGCTCTGCAGAGAATACAGAGGCCCCTTGAGGTATGTTGGCCAAACACGAGGTCCCTTCGCCTACGGCAGCAGCTCATGCTCCGTTCGATGTTTGGGAGCACTCGGTGAATATATGGCGGTGCTCAGAGTACTGTTCACAGAGTAGTCGTGAGAATTCTCGGCGGTACATGTTGGTTGGGGGTTGTTGATGTGGTGTACGCTTGCAAATCTAGGTTGGCCAGTGTTGGGCTGATCATCCACGTTGGCGTGTTGATTTGAAATATTCGAATGGAGAACGAAGGCTTGATTGCTTTGCGATTGATGTTCAGCGAGGTCAGTAAGTTGTTTACACTGGGACAAACGGGTGGGCATATGTTCTTCTTAGCCGCCAAGAGGCGTTCATTACGAATGTTTGTGACGTCACCGAGTGCTGGGCAATTGATGTAGCTCCTTGTCTTGAATTATTGTTATTATTATTTGCTTCCATGTTCCACCGGAACCCCAACGCGAAGTTAATGCAGACTCCCCCGTAGGGCAATCGGAGAGTGGCGAAGTAGGTGCAGCATAGGTTAAGAGTAAGTGAAATTTAGGTTCGAAGCAGTTTAAACGCAGTTACAGTGGGTTTAAACACAGTTGGAGTAGGTCTAACAAAGTACCAAAGTAAATTTGACATGGGCACCAAGCATATTAGATGCGGCTACAATGGAAATGACATTAGATTAAACAATATAAAAAGAGTACCACAAACGC
Source organism: Gammarus roeselii (assembly GCA_016164225.1). Lineage (NCBI taxonomy): Eukaryota > Metazoa > Arthropoda > Malacostraca > Amphipoda > Gammaridae > Gammarus > Gammarus roeselii. Next base: position 19,044 of record SDVV010003938.1, read on the forward strand.
GGGCACAAAGTAGGCCTCAAAGTGAGCTTGACGAAACTATAGAGATAGCTTGGCATTTACAAATCAAATTCGTTCTATAAACAGAGTAAAACTAACTGGTACAGAGTAGGTCTAGAAAACACCTAAGCTGAACTAAACACGGATATGAAGTGAAATAAACCTATTACAGATATGCGAAGCAGATTCGTTGCAGACGCAGGTAGAGGATTCATTATTTTTATTATTTGCTTTCATGTTCCACCGGAGTCCCAACGCGAAGTTAATGCAGACTCTCCCGCAGGGCGGTCGAAGAGTTGTGAATTAGGTGACTCTTAGATTAAGCGTTCAAGAGCAGTTTAAACGCAGTCACAGCAGGTTCAAACGTAGTTGGAGTTGGTCTTAAAAGTATCTAAGTAACAAAGGAACACAAAAAATTTGACACAGGCACCAAGCAAATTTGATGCGGCTACAAAGAAAGTTTGACGTGAAAATTCAACAATTTTAAAAGAGTAACTCTAGCGCAGGTACAGAGTAGGCCTAGTTATACTAAGCCTATAACAAATTAATTTACTCAGGTTTTAAAGAGTAATTCTAGCGTGGGTACAGAGTAGGCCTAGTACATACAAATCTTACTAAATAACGGATATCTAGAGAGTTGAATCTGAAAAAAAATAAGAAGAGCAGGTTTCTTGCAGTCGCAGTTGGTCTTGTGTAGAGGAGTGGTAGCAGCTCTCTCCGTTCTCCGCCGGAGCTCCAACGTGTAGTCACAGAGGGCTTCTGCTCTATCACGACGGTCCGGTGAATCTGCGCAGCTTAGTGCACGAAGTCAATTTAAAAATTTCAATTAGTGCGCAGGGAGGACTGAGAGTTCGGGATCGGAGACGATTCAAACCTTGCTACCTTTACACTACCTCGTAGAGGTCTGTGTGTTTTCCAAAAGCGATCATTTTTTTCCCGGTGTTCCGTTTCTGCGAGCAGGCGTTGTAGGTTGTACGGGGGCTCAAGAAGGCTCGTGCATCACAATCTACTAGCAAGTGCTTCACGCTTATTGCCATTTGGTGGCAACAGGGGCATGGTGGTGCGTTCGGTCCCATGTCTACGTCCATTAGGTGGTTGTGAGTTATCCGCGTGTGTCCCGTGCATAGACGGTTGATGAACACTTGGTCTCTCCTATTAGAAAACCTGGTGTCTCTTTCTCCCACGGATGGTTAAACTGCTAGCATCTTTTGTCCACTTTGTTGCCAAGAGTCGTTCCATCGTGTTGTTATGCGTGAGTTGATGACTGGGAACCAGTCTTGGTAATGTATAGAGATAAATTGTTCCTGCTGGGTAGACATCCGTTTAGCGAGGAAATCTGCGCGTTCGTTCCCTCTTATTCCTGCGTGTCCAGGGATCCAGCAGAACTAGACCGCCTGGCTTGCCTTTGACAGTGTGAATAGGTCGTGTTGCATTTTTTCAAGGGCCGGGTGATCAAGGTGCAGAGTTTTCAGCTGGGTGAGGACACTTAACTATCTGAAAATATAACAGTTTTAGGGTGGCGGTCGCTTTTTGCAATGGAGATGGCCAGTTCGAGTGCGTGTAGCTCTGCAGAAAATATAGAGGCCTCGTGGGGTAGGGTGGCCGAACGAGAGGTCCCCTCGCCTATGGCGGCGGCTCCCACTCCGTCCAGTGTTTTCGAGCCGTCAGTGTATATATGGCGGTGCTCAGAGTACTGTTCATCGAGT
>SDVV010003939.1:0-20746 GCA_016164225.1 Gammarus roeselii
GGAAGCGAATGGGCGGAGTTGGCAGTTGAGCCAGTTGCTACTTGCTGATGATACGGCCATGGTTGCGGATTCGGAGGAGAAGCTATGTAGGCTAGTGTCTGAGTTTGGTAGAGTGTGTGAGAGGAGGAAGCTTCGAGTGAACGTGTGTAAGAGTAAGGTAATGAGATGCTCTCGAGGACTGTCGATGCGAGCAAAATTAGTGTCACCCTAAATGAAGAGCTCTTGGAGGGAGTACAGTGTTCTAAGTATCTGGGCTCCCATGTGGAGAAAACTGAACTAGTGGAAACTGAAGTGAAGGCGCGAGTGAAGGAGGGATGTCAAGTGTTGGGTGCACTAAAGAGTGTAATGAGCTGTAGGACGTTGGGGATGGAAGCAGAGAGAAGGTATGATGGTGTAGTTGTCCCAACTGTACTGTACGGAGCTGAGGCTTGGGGGTGAGAACAGAGGAAAGAAGAAGGTTGAATGTTTTCGCGATGAAGTGTTTGAGGAACATGGCTGGAGTAACGCTAAGAGGCCGGATCACCAACGACGTGGTTCGAAGCAGAACAGGGATGGTGAAGAAGTTGGAGAACAGAGTGGATTCGCGTGTACTGAGATGGTTCGGGCACATGGAGAGGATGGATGAAGGGAGATTGGTGAAAAGGGTGATGAATGCGGAGGCGAGTGGTCGCAGGCCTAGAGGTAGACCGAAGTTTGGGTGGATGGATGGTCTGAAGCAGGCGTTGGGAAGGAGAGACATGAATGTGGAGGTGGCGAGAGAGCGTGCAATGAACAGGCGTGAGTGGAGAATGATTGTGAACGTTGATTTTGACGCTGCTCTGATGTGCTTTCTCGCCCTTGGCATCTCGCTGTCGGGATGGTTGTGGGTGGGAGGGGCCCGGCCATTATGACGCGGCGGGGGCAAACAAGTGAAAACTGTCGGGCCCTGCTGCTGACGACGGGTCCTCGGACTGCACTCGTGACCCAGAGTGTATGTTGAGGAGGTACCGGCCGGAGCCTTTATCACAAAAGAGTTAAGTTGTGTGAGTGTGAGCGTATGAGGGTGTGAGGTGCGCCTTGGGCGGCCAGTGAAAGAGCCCAGCTCTTCTCGCAGAGTGTATGGACAAATATCTGGTCTGTCGTTGGCGTCGAACGTGATCTTCAGGTGTTCGGGAAAGGTATGACAATTGTTGAACAAGTTGTGTTCATTAAATGGTGTGTATTGCTTCCTCCTTGCAGCTCTTGAAGCTCGTTTTTTTTTGTGGGGTGGTGAAGAGTTGTCGAAGTTTTCGTCGGACGTAGAGGTAGAGGTACTTGCGTGAGTTGCGGGTTCTTTAGTTAGTTGGTTCTTTACTAGTTCGTGGATATGAAGAAAAATGGCCTTGACATGACCCTCGAGTCTCGTCAGACGGTCGTCACTTGTGCTAGGTTATGCGGCGAAAACTTTTGCTTCCTGCTCAGAGAGGCCGGTCGCTTGGCTTAGTAGATTCATTATTTCCTGGACGTTACTGGTTAACTCGTCGATGCGGTTGTCTCTCCGGTCGTCCTCGGCTGAGGTGGCGCTGGTCATGTTGGCGAGGCTGACGTTCTTGGCTTTTGGAATCTGGGTTGTCATCGAACTGGAGGGGATGCTGGTTTCTCCTAAATGGAGTTTCTTTCTACTCCACATCGGCCCCCTAGTTTGCGCCAGGGGCCAGGGAGTTACTTTGGAGGCCTCTTGACCGGCTTTACCGATGTTAAGCTTTATTAGATATAAAGGATCACAAACAATGCAAGCAAACGTGCGGTTTAAGGTCCCAGCACAAACTAGGGACCAGCTTGTGATATCAGTTAATGAACCGTATGTGAACAAACGCGAATTCCGGCTAATAATCAGCATGTGAACAAACGAATTCGAGTTTGTTGATTGCAATATCTGGCTAAAAGTTTATGCTAGTTTGTCCGCAAATTCCGCGTAGGAAAAATAAATGATGCCTCCGTCTGAGAGAATGTGGATCGGTCGCTCAGGGTGTCCCTGGGTAAGACCTGATTTTTTTTCCCACACTTGAAAGAGGGGAATGTTTCGGTTAATAGTGTTGCCTAATTGGGTCCAGCTTTTGCGTTTCTTCTCCACTTCAAGTTTACGGAATACGGCAGATGCATTTTTCACGTCCACGCTATCTTGTTCCTTACTGTTTGCGGATAATAGTTGTCCCAACTGTGCTCTACGGAGCTGACTTGGGGGTGAGAGCAAAAGAGAGAAGGTCGAGGATGGATTAAGGTAGATTGGTGAAAAAGATGTTGAAGGCAGAGGTGAGTGGACGTAAGCCTAGGGGGAGACCGAAGTTTGGGTGGATGGATGGCGTGAAACAGGCGTTGAGGAGAGACTTCAGTGTGAAGGTAGCGAGAGAGCGTGCACTGAATAGGCGTGAGTGGAGAATGATTGTTAACGGATGATTTTTGACGATGCCCTGATGTGCTTTCCCGCTTTTGGCATCTCGTTTAGAGACGGGATGGTCGTGCGTGCAGTCATCATGACGCGGCAGGGGTAAACTAGTCACACTGTTGGGCATTGCTGCCGACACTGACCTCGACCCGCACTCATGACCCGGAGGGTGTGTTGCGGAGTCTCCTGGCCGGACCCTTCAGCGCGAAAGGGCAAAGTTGTTTGAAGTGCACCTTGCCGTTGGCCATCCTTTTTTGGGGGATTCGGCCTGGTACCGTGCACAGCCTTTCATGCCTGTCTCTTGCTTCTTGCACCTCCGGGCACGGCCACGGTTTTGGATAGATAGCTGAAAGCAAATATTGCGGGCATGTGCTACAGTTGAACTTTGATTATTCTCGTATAGATGAATGACGAGGTTGTGTTCTGCAAAGTCGTCAGGGATGCCTCCAAATCGTGCCACGCGATATGTCCCGAGTATTCCTTCCAGCTGGCGTTCCGGTAGTTGAATCGAAGTTCTTGCGCAGCGGAATTGTTTGGTTGGTGGTGAGGAGTGTTATGATGACTGGATTATGGTCACTTATGGGTTGACAGTGACCAGTCAAGCATATGCTCTTCCAGTGGGGAGAAGCATATGGCTAAATCGATGGCATGGTCACTTTCGAGGGTGATTCGGGTGGGTTGTTCGTCGTTGTGGTGAACTAGGTTGTTCGTGTCTATAATGTTGGCCATCATCTCTCCCCTAGGGTCTGTTCTCACGCATTCCCACATTTCGTGGTAGCTGTTGAAGTCTCCAAGGAGAGGAGTACGAGAGAGGGCAGTTGGTTCAGTCATTAGTGCTTCCGAGAGATCGTGGCCTCGTGAGGAGTTGATAGATACCACTGTTATTGGTCTTGAAAGGCATATCTCAACAGCTATAGCTATGAGTTCCGTCATCGGGGGAAGGGGGTGGAGAGGTACGCTTTGATGGATAATGAGTGTCACTCCGCTGCGTGCAGTCATTATTGTTGCTTGTGGTGATTGTGAAGGTTTAGGGATTTGATCTCATGGAGACCTTTCACCAAAGGTTTACGAGTGGAGATTATGAACAGTAATTATTCATCTGTCTGGTTTCAAAGTCCATGGCAGTTCCCCTGAAGTATTGTGCTGTTGTTCATTTTGGAGGCGGTTCACTCAGACCTTGATGATCTGGGAGTGGTGGCGTAGTTTGCACGAACTTTCGAGGTGTTCGTATCTGAGTTTGCCCACGAGTCCTAGATCGAGAGCGTTCGCGGAAGCGTCCGTTTCTGTTCTCATACGTGAGATATACACTGAGTGCAGATCGCATGCATGGGAAAATCGTATTCCCGTCTCTTATTCACCTTCACCAGCAGGGCCGCAGCAGGTGAGAGGACCCATTACCCTCGGCACCTTCAGGATGATTGCAAATCCTAGGGGCTCTGGAGTTGAGTAAGCTGAGAGATAACGTTCCTGGCTGCCACCCGGAAAGTGCAGGGTCCCTTCGGCCTCAGTACCAGAAGAGTTTCAGTACCTCCTGTAGCCCCCGTGCATAACATTGGCATTTGCGGCGTAAGGGATATTGATTTAACGCAGTAGCAAATCCAATCACTCAATCTAATCTACAATTAGCCCATAGCTTGAGGCAGCACTAGTCGTTGGTTTGACGTTCGCCGCCAGAAGAAGGCTAACTCCCACGCGCAAAAAAGAATCGTCAATCTTATCTAATTTGATCTAAGAGTTTGTAACAAAGATGATGGAAAATTTGTCCACGTTTAAGAGACAGTAGTTTTGATTAAAAAAATCACCATCTTATATCGCCCGAACGTCGGTTGATACAAAATATCAATGCTACCTACGATCGTGACACAAAAAATCATTTAAAAAATCCATGCAGAGAAAGACAATCTCTAACGCTCCACAATAAATTTAAAATTCGGATCTAAATTCACATCGAGTACATCAACCGATCAATTTAAATTCACCGATATCTAAGCTCGAGGATATCATTTTGTTTTATTGCATTTGAACTTGGCAAACATTAACTAGACGGCTTTTATTTATAAAAAATTCATCTACCCCTTTGTGTACGTCAGTCAGCAAATTAATCTACCCGTAAATTCCCTATATTAGATTAGAGCGCCAAGGGTCTCTAGTGCACTGGAGTCAATGAATTCACCTTAAAGTTGGCTGCTAGCGCGAGCATTTTGCAGAGGCTGGCTATCACCTCCGGTCTCTTGTCCTTGGCCAACTGCGGCGCTAGCACTCGCCAGGTGGTGCGCAGGTCGATCACACTGCCCCTGATGAGTTCCGTGATGGCGTCCAGAGCGAAGCAACAGACGGCGCCCGACACCAGCGCGCTCACGGCACCACCATCGGATGACGAGCCTCCGCTGCTGCTGCTGTACACCACCTTAACGCTGCGGCTGCTGTTGCTGTTAAGGATGCCCGACAGCAATGGGAGGAGTTCTTCGCCGTGCTGGGAGGGTCTGAATCAGGGAATAATTCACACTTAAACCTGTATCACAAAACCACTCCAACACACTTGACACCATGCCCCTGTTGCCACCAAAAGCAAGCAGTGTGATACACTTATGGATTGTGATGCACTCGCAGCAGCTCGATGAGCCTTCTTGAGCCTCCCGTGAAACCTACAACGCCTGCTCACAGAAAAAGATCGCTTTCGGAAAACATACCGGACTATACAAAGTTGTGAAACTAACGAGGTTTGAATCATCTGTTCCTGAACACGCTGTCCTCCCTGCGTATTAATTGTGAACTTTAACTTGACTTCGTGCTCGAAGCTGTGCAAAATCAACGGATCATCGTGCCCTACGGCGGAGCACTCAGTGAATACACGTTGGAGCTCCGGTGGAAAACAGAAGAAACTACTACATCTACTCCAGCACACTCATCTTGATACTAGATTAGCTTAGAGTATCAAGGCTTTCTAGTGCACTTGAGTCAATGTCCTTCTGGCACCGAACGTCAAACCAGCAGCCAGCGCTGCATCAAATCATCGTCAGTCTTCGGGATTGTTTTGACTCACGGCATTCTTAGGTCACTACTGTTTATAGGTATACAGGGAGAGGTTACAAATGTGTTCTGCTCAAAGTAAGCAAAGAAAACGGTGATATTCCGGGATGGAAGAGTCTATCGGTAAAAAAAATTAAGTATGATCAATTCACAACAGATCAGATTTCAGCTAGGAGGCTGATTTCTCGAAGGTAGCTGAGAAGCAGTTCCGCACTGAATTGCCTCTGAGGGAACTCAGTGAGCATTAGGCGGAGTATATTAGGAAGGTCCAAGTACCGGCTCCTGAGGAAGTAAGTGCGTTGACATTCCATCCATGTGATCGACTCTGCCAAGACATGGGCTATTGTAGGAGGGACTAGACAGTCCATGCAGTAAAGAGGTGGCGACGCCTCCATTATGTGTCCGTGCGTTAGTCTGCTATGTCCTGTTCTCAATCGGCATAGAGTTACCTCAGTCCGTCGAGATCGGTTGCTTGGTGAGACCAAGGGTATGGGCGTGTCTTTGATAGTACGCAATTCATTTCTCATAGGAACATAAGACTATTCCATGTTCTATTCATTTCGCACAGCTCTTTTAATCGTTGGGTAAAAGTCTTTATATGAAAGTGGACGCTGTTCTGCTCGGTCAGGCGCCGCTGCAGCTCATCGCGCCGCTTCGTCCGCCAGCTCATTTCCCACCACCCCACAGTGGCCCGGAACCCAGCACAAACGAACATTCTTGTTTCTGGAGGATACTCGCACAAGCCAGCGCAAGATTGCTGAAACAACAGGGTGGCAATTGTTGAAGATCTCCAGGGTTTGATGCGCACTGATTAGATTAGAGTGACAAGGCTTTCTAGCGCACTGGAGTCATCGTCTTTCTGGGGTCGAATGTCAAACCAGCAAACAGTGCTGCTGAAGTAAGTCTTTGTTTTTCTTCTTTTACAATGTCCGAGTTAAGATTTACTGCTGCGCAAAGTCAAAGTCCTTCACGCAGCGAACGTCTATGGTATGTACGGTTGCCACAGGAGGTACAGGAACTCCTAACGTGCTGAGGCCATATGGTCCCAGCACTCCCCGGATAGCAGTAAGGAGGAATAACACACTACCTACCCTGCTTCAGAGCCCCAAAGATCCGCAGTAGTCCTTAAGGTGCCGGGGCATCACGCTCCAACACCTGCTGAGGGGAAAGATGAAGAAGAGACAGAAAAAGGGGATCCCATGCATGAGATCTACACTAGGTGTAGGAAATTTCACGCATGAGAATAGCAAGAATGGGAAGAAGAAAAAGGAATAATCGTTGAAAAATGTTGCATGAAAGAGCGCAACTTGGCTGTTATTTGCCACCCGAAAGAAGAATAGTTAGAACCGGTTTGTGAATATTTGAGTGTGTGTGTCTGAGTGTGCATGCGTGTGTGTGTGTGTTTTTGTGTGCAACGACTTTTAGGAGAGTTGTTGAGAAGGAGTCTAGAGACAAGTTTAAGGAAATTTGAACTAAACATAAGATGCAATTGAGGTAAATAAAAGGTAAGCAAATAAGGATGGGGGGAGAAAGAGAGATAGTGAAGGGTGAAGAAGAGGATAGTCTCGAGTGAAATAAGGGTGTTCACCCCCCCCCCCGGTTGGGCAGTGACTCCATGCGGCCCGTAAACCTGACAGATGCCGAGGGAAGGGAGGGAAGCTCTAGGACGGAGCAAGATTGGGATGGCGCTGACGGATTGTGATACACGTAGGGGAGGTGGGGTGAGCGAGAATATGGCAATAAAATTGGAGGTCAATTTGTTCACGTCGCAGGGCTAGACTAGGCTCACCAGTTTAACAAAGAATGCTGCCAATAGGGGAGAAGCGGAAAGCTCCAGTACAAGCGCGAAGGGCGGCATTGTGAACTGGTTCCAGTGTTTTCAGAATATTTGGTTTCGCGGAGCCATAGACCATGCCCCCATAGACCAGTTTGGACCGGATGATAGCGCGGTAAAGGCGTAATGATGTTATTCTATCTGCACCCCATGTGAAGTGCGATGCGATCCGAAGCATGACAAATCGCTCTAAGCAGTCTATCTTAAGCTGCTGCATGTGGTACTTCCAGATTAGCTTCTGGTCGAATACTAGTCCTAGAAAGCGAACTGTAGGTAGGAAAGGGATCATTTCTTCAAAAAGTCTGAAGTCTGGTTCCATGTGTGTGCGAGACCGATGGATATGGAGTGCACATGCTTTGCTCTTATATATTTTAAAGCCTCGAAATTCTGTCCAGGCAACCACATGGGCAATTGCACTGCACTCTGTAGTTGACGTTGGAGTTGGGACACAACTGGCGCCGATGCGTATATCATAGAGTCGTCAACGTACAGTGACCCATTCACAAAGAGAGGAATCACCCCCGTGATCCTATTAATGGCAATCGCCGAATAGTGTACACGAAAGAACGCTACCTTGAGGGACCCCCTCATCTTGGGTATGTATGTCCGAAAGTTGATTGCCGATTTTGGCCCGGAAGACTCTCCGCCGAAGGAAGTTCCAGATAAAAAATGCTAAGTGACGGCGGAGTCCCATCCGGTGGATCTCTCGGAGGATGCCATAGCGCCAGGTTGTATCATATGCCTTCTCAAGGTCAAAGAAAACGCAAACAGTGTGTTGCTTGTGGTCCAAGGTCTCTTAGATATCATTCACAACGCGTAATGATGCGTCTTGCGCTGATAGTATCATTCGAAATCCGAATGGTTATGGGGAGAAGAGTGAGTTCGCTTCTAGGTGCCGAGTCAGTCGGGCATTCACAATCTTCTCCAGAACCTTCGCTACACACGAGGTGATGGATAAAGGGCGGTAGCTGGTCACTTCATCGGTAGGCTTGCCAGGTTTTGGGAAAGACAGAACCACTGCCTCCCTCCACCGATCGGGATAGGAGTGGGTAGACCAGACTGAGTTGTAAACAAGACACAAGTAGGAGAGTGCAGAGGGATGTAGGTGCCGGAGCATCTCGTAGGAGATTTGATCTTCGACGGGAGCAGAAGGGTTAGAGGTGCGAATTGCAACAAGGATTTCGCGTACCGTGATAGGTTCATTGTAAGGTATAAGGGAATTTATGGAGAAGTCGAGATCATTTTCTTCTGCAGTACGCTTTGTGATACGGAAAGCCGGGCTGTACCCAAAATCCGAGCTGACGGAGGAGTAATGTGTTGCAAAGAGTTCAGAGACTTCTTGCGGATCGGTGTGGGTTGTTCCCATCATCCTTAGGGTGGGGGGGGGGGGGCGGGAACAGTACTTCCCAGTCATTTGTCGTACGCGGGACCGCACTTTAGACATGGGTGTGTTCACATTAATGGGAGATACGAAATTTTGCCATGGTTCTTTCCTAGATAGGAAGTATGTATTTCGTGCTTTTGCAGTTTCTTGCCTAGTGGCAATTTAATCTGCAACTGCTTTGGTGCGCCAGTTTCGATTGAATGCACGCTTCCTTTGACGTTTTGCTATTTTACACAGGTCACCCCACTAGGGTGTTCTAATTTTACGTGGTGTTCCCTTGGTTATATGGATGCTGCGATTTGCAGCGTGAAGGATGGTACTATTAAGGTTTTCTACCATCTCGTCACAGGATATATCCTGAGGTGGGAGAGGTGTTGTTGTATAAGCAGTGAACGATTGCCAGTTGGCTTTACGCATTATATATCGGCGAGCGGTAGAAGTATCTTCAGAATGGAAAGTAGTGATGGTGATGGGGGAGTGGTCAATCCCATAAGGCTCCGCTAACACTTGCCAGGCAAGGTCTGGGGAGAGGTTTGGGGAGCAGAAGGATAAGTCAATAGCCGATAACGTGGCTGTCTGGGTATGGAAGTGCGTCGGTTCTCCAGTATTGAGGAGCGCAATGTCAGAAGACAGAAAGAATACTTCGACGTGCCCTCCACGTCCATCAGCTGTGTCTCTCCTCCAGAGAGGGTGTTTAGCATCAAGGTGCAGGGTAGGGCGCAGGAAGTTGACCAACCAGGTTAGTAAGAAGTGCGCATGTAATTAGTTCATTTGGGGAAATATATAGGTTACAAACAGTTGCTATTTGCCGACGATACGGCCCTGGTTGCGGATTCAAAGGAGAAGCTATGTAGGCTAGTGTCTGAGTTTGGTAGAGTGTGTGAGAGGAGGAAGCTTCGAGTGAACATGGGTAAGAGTAGTAAAGTGATGAGATGCTCGAGGACTGTCGATGCTAGCAAAATTAGCGTCCCCCTAAATGGAGAGCTCTTGGAGGAAGTTCAGTGTGTCAAGTATCTGGGCTCTCATGTGGAGATAACAGAACTAGTGGAAACTGAAGTGAAGGAGGAGTGTAAAGTGTTGGATGCACGGAAGAGTGTAATGAGCCGTAGGACGTTGGGGATGGAAGCAAAGTGGGGGCTGTATAAGGGTGTTGTTGTCCCAACTGTGCTCTACGGAGCTGAGACTTGGGGGGTGGGAGCAGAGGAGAGAAGAAGGTTGAGTTTTTTCGAGATAAAATGTTCGAGAAGTATGGCTGGAGTAACGCTGAGAGACCGGATCACCAACGACGTCGTTCGAATCAGAACAAGGATGATGAAAAAGTTGGAGAACAGAGTGGATTCGCGTGTTCTGAGATGGTTCAGGCACATGGAGAGGATGGATGAAGAGAGATTGGTGAAAAGGGTGATGAATGCGGAGGAGAGTGGTCACAGGCCTAGAGGTAGACCGAAGTTTGGGTGGATGGATGGTCTGAAGCAGGCGTTGGGAAGAAGAGACATGAATGTGGAGGTGGCGAGAGAGCGTGCAATGAACAGGCGTGATTGCAATGAACAGGCGCTACTTCCACATTCACGTCTCTCCTTCCTAACGCCTGCGCCACACCGTCTATCCACCCAAACTTCGTTCTACCTCTAAGCCTGCGACCACTTGCCTCCGCATTCATCACCTTTTTTACCTATCTCCTTTCATCCTTCCTCTCCATGTGCCCGAACCATCTCAGAACACGCGAATCCACTCTGTTTTCCAACTTCTTCACCATCCTTGTTCTGATTTGAACCACGTCGTTGGCGATCCTGTCTTTCAGCGTTACTCCAGCCATGCTCTTCAAACATTTCATCTCGAAAACACTCAACCTTCTTCTCTCCTCAGCTCTCACCCCCAAGTCTCGGCTCCATAGAGCACAGTTGGGACAACAACACCCTCATTGCTTCCATACCCATCGTCCTGCAGCTCATTACACTCTTCAGTGCACCAAACATTTTACACCCCTCCTTAAATCGCGCCTTCACTTCAGTTTCCACTAGTTCAGTTTTCTACACATGGGAACCCAGAAACCTAAAACACTGAACTTCCTCCAAGAGCTTCTGTATTTAGGGAAACACTAATTTTGCTCGCATCGACAGTCCTCGAGCATCTCGTTACTTTACTTTTACCCGCGTTCACTTGAAGCTTCCTCCTCTCACACACTCTACCAAACTCAGACACTAGCCTACATAGCTTCTCTGAATCCGCAACCAGGGTCGTATCATCAGCAAATAGCAACTGGCTCAACTGTCAACTCCGCCCATTCGCTTCCAACAGTTCCACGCCACGACCCAGCACACTCGCGTTCACCTCCCTGACCACTCCATCCACATAGAGGTTGAACAGCCAGGGAGACATCACGCAGCCTTGTCTCAGTCACACTTTCACTGTGAACCAATCACTCACCTCGCTTCCACTTTGACACATGCTCGGCTGCCAACATAGAAACTCTGCACCGCTTTCAACAGATGTCCGCCCATTCCATACAAACGCAACACCCTCCACAGCGCTTCCCTGTTAATCTTGTCGTATGCGTTCTCCAGATCCATGAAGGCCCAGAACACATCTTTTCCTTTGGTAAAGTATTCCTCACGGACCTGTCTCATTGCAAAAATCTGATCGGCACACCCTCTACCACTCCTAAAGTCACACTGTTCCTCTCCAATTGCGCAGTCCGTACAGTCTAATCCTTTTGATCAGCACTCTCCCGTACAACCACCAACCCCACATAACAGACTGATACCTCTCGAGCTGCAGCATTCCTTTATAACTCATTTGTCCTTATAGAGCGAAACAATGCAGGCACTGCGCCACTCAATCGGTACCACAGATACAGATACAGACACTAGGCCGCATCCCCCAGAAGCCTAGTGTCTGTATCTGTGTTACCGATTGAGTTACGCAGTGTCTGTATTGTTTCGCTCTATAAGGGCAAATGAGTTATAAATGAATGCTGCAGCTTGAGAGGTATCAGTCTGTTATGTGGGGTTGGCAAGTTGTACGGGAGAGTGCTGATCAAAAGGATTAGACTGTTCGAACTGCGCAATTGGAGAGGAACAGTGTGACTTTAATCGGTACCACGCCTACCACATAACACAAGTTCAGTAACCTCACCAACCATTCGACAATCGTTACTCTACCCTTCTTCAGGCACTCGGTCGCAACGCCATCCAAACCAGGGGCTTTCCCTGCTTTCATCACGTCCACCGCCTCCTGCACCTCTTCCCTGGTAATGTCCGCCACAAGTCTTCCTCCCAAAACTGGCACCCGAGTACCACCACCCACAGCAACAATGTCAGCCTCTCTGCCATTCTTGACATTCCACAACTCATCACAATACTCGGCCCAACTCTTCCGTACATCACCACTTTCGAACAACAACTGGTCATTTTCATCTTTCACCACTTCCTCCTTTCCGGTCTCTCACTCTCTTCACCTCTTTCCAGAACATCTTTTTGTTCGCCTCAAAATTATGACACAACCGTGTGCCCCACCGGGCATCAGCGTCCTTTTGGCTCTCCTCACCACCAGCTTCAACTCGTTCCTCCTTTCTTTGTAGCTTTCATACGCCACCACCGACTTCACCTGCAACCACTCCTCAAACGCTCCTCTTTTCCGTGCCACCGCCAGTTTGACCTCCTCGTTCTACCACTCGCAACCTTTCCTTCTGCACCCGCCCACACGGATCGCACCTCACACCTTCTTCGCACATCTCAGCAACGCATTCCTTAACGCCTCCCATTCTTCCTACACATGTCAGGTCCTGTCCCCTCACGTTGTCATATTCTTCCCTCAACGCCTGCTGGAACTCCTAGGCTCTACTTCTCACGATCAGTCCACTCACTTTCCCTAACTCTCTTCTTCCACTCGTTTGCTGCCCTTCCACTTTTGCTCCACTCTTAATCTACCTTCTACCAGCAGATGGTCACACTCCTCCACCCTCCCCTCTCACCCGCACATTCAACAGCTTCCCCTCCTTTCTCCTCGATATCAGCACAAAATCAATCAGTGCTCTCTCCACCACTGTATCACGGGCCATACTAACCCATGTGTACTTGTGGATTTCTCGCTTCTTGAACAAACTGTTCCCGACCACCAACTCCTGCTCTATACATAGACCTATCAGGTTTTCTCCACAGTCATTTTCACCGGGAACGCCATACCTTCCTATCACATTCTCCCCCACTACATCTCCAACTCTCACATGAAGGTCACCCAGTACAACTACATTGAAATGACCTCCAAAAACCTTCCTATCACATTCTCCCCCACTACATCTCCAACTCTCACATTAAGGTCACCCAGTACAACTACATTGAAATGACCTCCAAAACTCTCAATACACTCACTCAGGTCAGTCCAGAATTGCTCCCTCTCCTCTTTACTCCTCTCGCTGCCAGGTCTGTAAGCACTCACAAATACCCATCTTCATACGCCTAACTTAACTTTTACCCACATCAATCTTGAGGACACCTCCTTCCAATCGGTAACGCTACAAGCCAACTGATCACTCAATATCAAAACCACCTCTTCTCGTGCCCAACCTTCCTCCACACCAGACTTTCTTCCACTTACCACATCAAACTCACATTCTCCCTTACCTTTCAATTTCGTCTCACTCAGCGCCAACACATCAAACTTCCTTCTTTCAAACATCTCACCAATCTCCCTCCTCTTCACATCATTCGTACTACAGCCACGCACATTCAGCGACCCTAACAATAGGGTTCGGAGAGGCGTGAGCCTCTCCTCCCCCCGCTCGTCTTGCCGTCTTTAAAGAAGGGTTTTACAGAGAACGGGATTCCTAGCCCCTTCACTCCACCCCTCTTAGTCGCCTTTTACGACACGCAGGGGTTACGGTAGCACGATTCTACTCCCGGCTACGGGGCGCCCTTTTAGTCGCCTTCTACGACACGCGGTGGATACGGTAGCAAGATTCTATCGCCCCGGCTACAAGGCGTTGGTATTGTCACCGAAAATAAGTCAAAAAACGTACTCGATGTTATACCCTCAACCTCAACTCCGCCAGCAGGATCCAACAAGATGACCCAACGGCCTCCACATGTTTCAACACTAGATACACAACAAATACAAGAGCCCATCAAAACATCATCGCAGGTCCTAGCAGAAAAATTCCTGTCATCAGTTCAGTCCGAGTTAGAGGCAATAGTCGCCGCTCCGCTCGTACCAACCGAGTAACCAGAAACGAAAGTCTTGGCTCCGACACAAAGCCTCATAGTAGAAGAAGATTAAGTCAAGAAAGTCAAGGTAATGTGACTAACGGTACTCTCAAATGTTACTATGTGAACGCAAGAAGTCACTGAGGCAAAATCGACGAACTAGGTATCCTTGAAATGAATGAATGTATCAACATAATAGCAATCACAGAATCGTGGATGGAATTGAGCACCAGGCATTAGTCAGTCGAATTTACTCTCCCTGGTTACTCCCTATTTCACAAAGATAGACAAGGCCGAGAGGGTGGAGGAGTGCTGTTTCTCGTGAAAAATACTGCAAATATTACAAGTCACTATTCCTAACAGCAGACAATGCATAGTATCAATCCAAGAAGACGGTAAACATATAAAAAGTCAAATCACCCTCGTCTACCGACCCCCAAAAAGCAATGTTGCAGATGAAATCAACCTTTACAACATACTCATCGATGTCGTCAAAACACAACACAGTATAGTGCTAGGAGACTTCAATATCCCCGACATTGATTGGGAAACTAACGAATGGACTACCACTGGCCAACGTCTGATTGATTTTGCAGAGGATAAGTTCATGACCCAAATGGTGAAGACACCTACATAAGGCAATATTTTACATCTCCTATTTTGTGCAAGCGACTCTCATGTCACGAACGTCGAAGTGGGCGAACTACTGGGAACTAACGACCACAACTCTACAAGGTTTTTGATAGATCTCGAGTTGAAAACATCAACTGATTGCGAAAAAGTCCCTAACTTTAGATTAGATAATTTTGATGCCTCAAGAGAGTCAATGGCGTCAGCAGATATAACCCTCGGACAAGATGTCAATCAATTGCTTAACAATTTCTTGACTGCACTTAAAAAAAATCGAACATGAGCATATCCCGCGCAAAAACAGGCGAACAGCAGCTAATCAGCCTAAGTACTGGGAAAGAGAATTTGCAGCATCTTCAGTCACGAAAAAAAAAGAAAAGCGCTCGATAAAACAGAAACATCCACATGACGACACATCAAAAAATGAATACAAAATCAGCAGAAAAGATCTAAAGAGGGTCCAGAAACGTAGGAAGCAGGATTATGAAAATGAAATTGCCGCCAATGACAAAACTAAACAGAAACAATTTTTTAGTTATATCTCGAGTAAAAAAAAATCCAAGATCTGGAATTGGTCCTCTCGGAAACGATGTTGGTGAACTAGAAACGGACGACACCAAAATGAGTGTCCTATTTAATGAATACTTTTGGTCTGTTTTTACGTCAGAGAATCAGGATAATCCTAATCCTGAGGATATCATTGCGGAAATACAAATTGAAGCCCTCAGCACAGTGAACTTTTCACCCACCGAGGTTATTAAATATATAGATAAACTAAAAGTCACAAAAGCTCCAGGTCCAAACCAAGTTCATCTCAGAATTCTGAGAAGACTAGAAACGAAATCGCCGAACATTCATCAAATATTTTCACGCAATCTCTCACAAATGGCACCTGCCCTTCTAAATGGAAAGAAGCCAATGTTACCCCAATTTTTAAGAAAGGGGACATAAAGAGTCCCGGCAATTACCATCCAAGGTCTCACCTCAGTCATTGGCAAGTAGATGGAAAGTTTGATAACGGATAAAATCACAGAGACCTTAGAATCAAACAAATGGATTGGCGACTCCCAGCATGGCTTTAGACACAACCGTTCCTGTCTTACAAATCTGGAACTCTTTTACAGAAATATAATCGAAATATACGACACAAAATCTCCAATCTATATCATTTAGCTACCTTGACTTTCAAACGGCATTTGATAAAGTCCCCCTACAAGCGCCTAGTTAGTAAATGGCACAGCATCGGTATTCGAGGCGAGCTTAACAACTGTATAAAATGCTGTCTTACGGACAGACGGCAGCGAGTTGTACTTAACGGAGCTTCCTCCGCCTGGGGTTAGGTCACAATCGGCGTGCCTCAAGGATCCGTGTTAGGTCCAGTTCTCTTTACAATATTCATTAACGATCTCGATAGCAACGTACTCTCGAACATTAGCAAGTTTGCAGACGACACTAAGATAGGAGGAAGAGTACAAACTGAACTAGAGTGTCAGCAGATCCAACTAGACTTGAACAAAATTGATGATTGGTCAGAAAAGGGGCAAATGAAAGTTAATGTAAACAAATATAAAGTTAAGCACATAGGTCCTCATAACCTCAAACACGAATATTTGATGTCTGGAAAGAAACTCATTTCTGTCACTGAAGAGAGATTCAAGTGTCATCATTAGTAACTACTTACATATAACGTAGCAAGCAATGTAACGATGCCGCCAAGAAAGACAACAAAATGCTAGGTATGATATCCCGCACTATCTCGTACAAAAACAATGACAGTATGGTCAAGTTGTACAATGCATTTATTAGACCTATCTCGAGTATCCCGTTCAATTTTGGTCTCCGTATCTTAGAAAATAAGTTATTAAATTAGAGAAGGTTCAACGCAGAGCTACCAAACTCATCCCTTCACCGCGGAATAAATCGTACAAAGACAGGCTACATGAACTTAATCTTTATTCGCTAGAGAAACGTAGAGTCAGAGGCGACATGATAGAAGTGTGGAAGATTATGAAGGATAAGGAAAACGTCGACAGCGTGAGCCTTTTCACTCTAGATACGAACCAAGTGACTAGGAACAATGGATACAGAATTGTTGGAAACGTTTCTCACTCGACATCACGCGCAGCTTCTTCACGTAAAGAGTTGTCGAAGAATGGAACAAACTTCCAGCAGAGATTGTAAAGATAGCAATACAATCTGAACGTTCAAGTCTCGGCTTGATAAGTTCTACATAAATCGCCGATAAACAGCTAAGCCGCTCCCTTTCTTGATGTTATAACAACAGAAATTGCATATGAAGCTCTCCTAGACGTTCTACTTCAGAACTTGCTATCTTGCTATCAAAAGGCAACCTAGTTTGGGCTAATAAGCCTGTTTTTGTATTCCTACACTTGTGAACACTTGTGAACAGCGGAAGCATGTACTTTCTATGTTCTTCAATCGGCCGGCATCACTTCCAGGGCAAAGGTTGTAGGAAAAACAAGTAAAAGTTATGTGAAAAAAAACTATGGGGGAAGGCTGTCAAGAGAAGGAGAGAGATGTGTTAATGGAGTTTCAACAAAACAAACGAGGTAAAAGGAGTAAACAAGGTGAAAGCATAACAGGAAAGGGTAGAGAAAGGGAGATAGTGAAGAAAGAAAAGTAAAAGAGTCCGAAAGGAAAAATAGGGCGTTCACCCATCCCGGTTGCATCGAGACCCCATACGACCCGTGAACCAGTAGTTTCAGAGGAGGGATGCATCTTGATACTAGAATCCACATCGAAACTTACTTTTTCTTACACTCCTTAATAATCTCAGAAAACCGACACACCAGCACATTCTCCTTGCAATCGTAATACACATCAACACATACTTTTTCATACACTACTTAATAATACCTGGATACGACCACACCAGCACTCACTTATCCTTGCACACGGCGCCGATAACGTAAGCCCTAGCAATGCTGAGCTCTCCGTCCAACGAGCCGCCTCCGGCCCCAGAGCGGGCAGCTTTGGACTCGGCGTCCGAAAGAAGCTTGAGCAGGTGCGGGTACACGCGGGGCTCCACGCGCCACAAGTCGTACGCCACGCGCAGGATGACGGGGCGCAGGGGAGCGCTGCCCCAAAGCGTGTAGAGCGTCTTCAGGATCAGGGACACGCATAGCTGAACAGGACAAGGCGGAAACCTTAAAATACCATGCATTAGAACTGATACTGGCTCGCGTGGTAGCAGTTTACATCAGAACAAGAGAATTAAAGGACATATGAAAGGCTTCACCGCCTTGTGTCTGGGGTCCCATGGCAGAGACGGAAACAATTATTTGTTTGTAGCACGGTGAGTAGCTGCAAATAAATGCCTAGTTTGTCGAATAGGAAGTTTGTTGTGCCACTGGACAGCAATCTTTTACATGTGAATTTGCACTCTTCTGGTTTGGTTTAAGTAAAAATAGGGCAACGGGTGCGTTGTGACTGACCTTGTTTGTGCCGAGAGAAGGCAGTAGATGCAGTATGATAAGGCGTGTGCTGGGCTGTCTGTCCCGACTCAGCCTGTAAAGCAGCATCGGGAACAGCTCCAGTGCTCCAATGCGACCCTTCACCACGCACCGCTCAAGCACCTGGAAACAATATTCTCGTTTTAATAAGCGAAGTGACGGTGTTTGCACATAAAAATATGTAATACCACCAGGAAATGATGACATACAAAAACAGTTCTTGTTTTTCTCAGATTGCACGAGTTCTCATAAGGGTTGAAAGAACATGAGATGTACCAAAAACGAATATGTTGGCCAATACCGACACATACTTCATTTCAAGCCAATACCGATACTCTGAAAACATACATACTGGGTCAATATCAAAACTTCTGGTAACTATACCATGTAGCTATTTGACTTTTTTTTATTTTTTTTATTCATGATTCAACTGAATGTGTACATTGAAATTTATAGCATTTTTATTTTGTTTGCAAATAATTACATACGTAAGCTATACTCATGATTACGTAAGCTATATGTAAGCCGTGCTTATGATTTTTTTCAATGCAATGAAGTCTATCATCACTTAGAGCTGGGCCTTGTAGCCGGGGCGTTAAAATCTTGCTACCGTACCCACAACGTGTCGTAGAAGGGGACTAAAAGGGCGTCCCGTAGCCTGGAGTAGAATCGTGCTACCGTAACCCCTGCGTGTCGTAAAAGGCGACTAACAGGGGCGGAGCGAAGGGGCTAGGAATCTCGGCCACCCCCGCTTTGCCGACGGGGGTGGCCGACGACAAAGTGCACCTCACACCCTCACACGCTCACAATCACACAACTTAGCCCTTTTGAGCTGAAGGGCCGGCCGGTACCCCCGCAACATACAGTCACAGTCTGGGTCACGAGTGCAGTCCGAGGATCCGTCGTCAGCAGCAGGGCTCGACCGTTTTCACTGAGGGGGGGGGTGTTCCTACCCCCTACCCCCACCCTACCACGGGTATCCCGACAGCGGGATGTCAAGGGCGGAAAAGCACATCAGAGCAGCGTCAATATCAACCATTCACAACCATTCTACACTCACACCTGTTCATTGCATGCTCTCTCGCCACTTCCACATCCATGTCTCTCCTTCCTAACGCCTGCTTCACACCATCCATCCACCCAAATTTCGGTCTACCTCTAGGCCTGCGACCACTCGCCTCCGCATTCATCACCCTTTCCACCAATCTCCCTTCATCCATCCTCTTCATGTTCCAGAACCATCTCAGAACACGCGCATCCACTCTGTCCTCCAACTTCTTTACCATCCCTGTTCTGATTCGAACCACGTCGTTGGCGATCCTGTCTCTCAGCGTTACTCCAGCCATGCTCCTCAAACATTTCATCTCAAAAAACATTCAACCTTCTTCTCTCCCCTGCTCTCACCCCCAAATCTCAGCTCCGTAGAGCACAGTTGAACAACAGCACCCTCATACAGCCCTCTCTTTGCTTCCATCCCCAACGTCCTACAGCTCATTACACACTTTAGTGCACCCAACACTTTACATCCCTCCTTCACTCGCGCCTTCACTTCAGTTTCCGCTAGTTCAGTTATCTCCACATGGGAGCCCAGATCCTTAAAACACTGAACTTCCTCCAAGAGCACTCGATTTGGGGTGACACTAATTTTGCTCGCATCGACAGTCCTCGAGCATTTCATTAGTTTACTCTAACCCACACGTTCACTCGAAGCTTCCTCCTCTCACACACTCTACCAAACTCAGACACCAGCCTAAATAGCTTCTCCTCTGAATCCGCAACCAGTGCCGCATCATCAGCAGATAGCAACTGGCTCAACTGCAAACTCCGCCCATTCACTTCCAACAGTTCCAAGCCACGACCCAGCACACTCGCGTTCACCTCCCTAACCGCTCCATCCTTATAGAGGTTGAACAGCCAGGGAGACATCACGCAGCCTCGTCTCGGTCTCACTTTCACTGAAAACTAATCACTCACCTCGCTTCCCACTCTGACACATGCTCGGCTGCCAACATAGAAACTCTGCACCGCTTTCAACAGATGTCCGCCCACTCCATACAAACGCAACACCCTCCACAACACTTCCCTGTCAATCCTGTCGTTTGCCTTCTCCAGATCCATGAAGGCCCAGAACACATCCTTTCCTTTTTCAAGGTACTTCTCACAGACCTGTCTCACTGCAAAAATCTGATCGGTACACCCTCTACCACTCCTAAAGCCACACTGTTCCTCTCCAGTTGCGCAGTCCGTAAAGTCTCTAATCCTTTTGATCAGCACTTTCCCGTACAACTCACCAAAGACACATAACAGACTGATACTTCTCGAGTTGCAGCATTCATTTCTATCTCCTCTGTCCTTATATAGCGGCACGATGCTGGCACTGCGCCACTCAATTGGTACCACGCCTGCCACAAAACACAAGTTCAGTAACCTCACCAACCATTCGACAATCGTTACTCCACCCTTCTTCAGGCACTCGGTCGCAACGCCATCCAAACCAGGGGCTTTCCCTGCTTTCATCACGTCCACCGCCTCCTGCACCTCTTCCCTGGTAATGTCCGCCACAAGTCTTCCTCCCAAAACTGGCACCCGAGCACCACCACCCACAGCAACAATGTCAGCCTCTCTGCCATTCTTGACATTCCACAACTCATCACAATACTCGGCCTACCTCTTCCGTACATCACCACTTTCCAACAACAACTGGCTATTTTCATCTTTCACCACTTCCTCCTTTCCGGTCTCTCCCTTTCTCACCCTCTTCACCTCTTTCCAGAACATCTTTTTGTTCTC
>SDVV010003940.1:0-20745 GCA_016164225.1 Gammarus roeselii
CGTTGAGTGCAGCGTTGAGTGCAGCGTTGAATGCAGCGTTGAGTGCAGCGTTGAATGCTGCGTTGTGAGCAGTGTTGAATGCAGCGTTGAGTGCAGCGTTGAATACAGCATTGAATGCAGCGTTGAGTGCAGCGTTCAGTGTAGCGTTGAGCGCAGCGTTGTATGCAGCATTGAGTGCAGCGTTGAATGCAGATTTGAGTGCAGCGTTCAGTGCAGTGTTGTGCGCAGCTTTGAGTGCAGCATTGAGTGCAGCGTTGAGTGCAGCGTTGAATGCAGCGTTGAGTGCAGCGTTGAAATACAACGTTGAGTGCAGCGTTGAGTGTAGCGTTGAGCGCAGCGTTGAGTGCAGCCTTCAATGCAGCGTTGAGTGCATCGTTGAGTGCAGTGTTGAGTGCAGCGTTGAGTGCAGTGTTGAGTGCAGCGTCGAGTACAGCATTGAGTGCAGCGTTGAGTGCAGTGTTGAGTTCATCGTTGAGTGCAGCGTTGAATGCAGCGTTGAGTGCAGCGTTGAATACAGCGTTCAGTGCAGCGTTGAGTGCAGCGTTGAGTGCAGCGTTGAACGCCGAGTTGAGCGCAGCGTTGAATGCAGCGTTGAGAGCAGTGTTGAATGCAGCGTTGAGTGCATCGTTGAGTGCGGTGTTGAGTGCAGCGTTGAGTGCAGCGTTGAGTGCAGCGTTGAATGCAGCATTGAGTGCATTGTTGAGTGCACCGTTGAGTGTAGCGTTTAGTGCAGTGTTGAATGCAGCGTTGAGTGCAGCGTTGAGTGCAGCGTTGAGTGCAACTTTGAATGCAGCGTTGAGTGCACCGTTGCGTGCACCGTTGTGTGCAGTGTTGAGTGCTTAGGGTGATGTTACAGTACCCTTTCTAATCCGTCTCTTAGGTACTGCGACGCTTTCCCGTCGTTCTTAAAGGAGTCAATGTTATAAAACGACAGATCGGCCATGTCATTTAAACCTAATTGATTGACTTCGTAATTGCGAGGAGTTGCCATTATCGGGAAGTGGGAGCTCAATTTGCCTTTTCTTTACAAGTGTCGCGTAAATCGAAGGACTTATGATGCGTTTGCCCATCACCTTTCAATCAATAATACTTCGGTAATTGATCGCTATTTGTGTCATGGTCAAGCAACGCGTGGTCATTCAGTTGCTTGATATTCGTCTTAAGGTCAGGTTACGTGTGGTCATTCAGTTGCTTGCTGTTCGTCTTAAGGTCAGGTTACGTGTGGTCATTCAGTTGCTTGCTATTCGTCTTAAGGTCAGGTTACGTGTGGTCATTCAGTTGCTTGCTATTCGTCTTAAGGTCAGGTTACGTGTGGTCATTCAGTTGCTTGCTATTTGTCTCGAGGTCAGGTCGCGTGTGTTCATTTACTGAAGAACTTCTGACGGATCACGGGTTACTGTCTTCGCGACTATTGGTGCAACAGTGCCAGCAAAATTTTAATGTATTTCAAGGACTTGGTCGATTGACAATTTGCTTCTTCCATGTAACAAATGCTGTTTAACGGGATTCTGCGGCATAAGTCTAGTTCTAAATAAAAATTTGTTCAATGGATGATGTAAATTTTAAATCCGTAAATTGTTGAATCAATGAACTTTTTTGACGATGTGGGTGTCATCAAGGTTTCCATTTCGTGTTCTTATGATAATCATATTTGCAGTAATGGGTTCATTAAGTATATAACATCGTGTTGCATAAATGTGTTCATCATTAACCGCTCGATGACAGTTTTTTCTTTCTTAAATGAGGAACAGACCTTCTACGGAAGAATTTGCTAGATATGATAATCTTGAGGACATGTGAAAAACATTTTACGTATTTACCCACTTATTCTATAGACGATCATAACATAATTCATAGAACATCAATTTTCAGGGTTAATCAGTTGTTTATGCTCTTCACTCTCAATTATTTACGAAAATGATCCCTTTCGATATAATATCAGGATTTTTTTAAAGTTAAATTGCATTTATTTCTACTTCGGACGGGGTTGCATTTTGTCTGCTCTCCACCGTTATTTGAAGGTTTCATTTCAATCTTCCTTTGCTTCGTGAGATACTGTGTCAGCTGTCTCTTAATTACGTTAGGACTACTATTAGACGAATAGTTAAGCTGAATCGTCTCAGTCAATTATTGCGAAATCAAAAAAACTGACATGCATCACCGCATATATTGGCCTATGATTAAAAGAGACATATATTATATTTTCCTCCATAAACTAAATTTTATCTTCGAAAGTGTACGTTACCAAATGAGCAACTGTGAACGTCATGAAACTACATTCATTAAAACACCTGATCCGTTATATGGCCCTGCTCTGGTTTTGTTCCCTTTAGTCACCCTGTCGTTTGTGTCACGGTTGACCGGGTTGATCTTCCTCTGATTGAGTTATCGGCCAGGTCTCGCCATGCAATTCCATGCCCTGCTATCAGCATCAGACTCTGCAGTAAACTCGAGTAAGCCCTTCAGGCCCAATCTGTGATTGGTTTGCCCACAAACCCACTTCTGATTGGTCGGGCCGTCTAATGAAGAGCTCTCGAGGCCGGGTCACGTTCGCAGGTAAAGATTCGGAGTTAGACAAGTGGAGTTTCCCGGACTTCGACAACTCGTGAATGGCAGCTTCAATACTCACGGTTGGGGAGAAATTCTCCAGAAATAACCAAGCTACATTTACCCAACCTGCATTGATAAAATTAAACGGTAATTTCATTTAAATCGCAAATTTGACAGCTTGACTGCTGGTAATAACTACACAGATCTGCTTTATCCGTATGTTGCAGAGCTGTTTTCTCGTTTTAATAAAATATTTCCTGACCATCATAGGTTAATCACACTTTGAATCACAGGTTTCTATTTCAATCGGCCAAAAAATTGTTCAATTTATTCAGATTGTGGGAAAAAATAAATCGGAAAATATCAATTGTCATCCCCAATGCGCCTCCAGTCATTGGGAAATGAGCAATCCGAAGAGCTTCCATGAACGAAGGATGTATGAATCTGAATGGAACGGTCATAACCAATTCAGATTTGGGGCAGTTCTACAATTGTTTGCTCGTGTATAATTGTATCGTCGATGCACCCATGATGCGCCAAGTCCGAGATGTCCACTTAACAGCATTGATCAACCGTAATGAACTACGAGAGCGCGAGTCTCAAAATACGTATGCCATATCCTGATCTTCGAATAAGAGGCCGTCTCGTAACGCACCTATTTAACGTCCGTGTTTCGAATAGGCATAGACATCAATACGACAACCTACTACAATATAAAAGACGTCATTAACATCATTAACATACGTAACGAGTACGCGTTACTGAGTGTATTTGTCGATGGTTTCCCCTCCGTTACCCACCAAGCAGTAACCTCATTAATTTATTATGCGGAATAACCGAAACGATTATTACTACCGGATCGGCAATATATACAATATATATACAATGTGTACAAAAAGAACCACAGAATGCACATTTTCCCCTTAAAATAGTAGAGAGTTATCATAGTCAGAAATGTAGGTAATATCTGCGTAGATCAGCAATCACAAACGAACTGTTTTAATACCACACACATTAACCGATCCACCCACCACGAGTGAAGGCTGCTTTACCGAACATTTCTTGTGCAAAAGCAATTCAAAAGTTCCCATCCGGAAGTTATCGATGCTTGTTAAACCAGCTTCTTTAACCAAGTAATTTTGCCATGACCCTACAACCAACTTTTAGGAGAGCAGAATAATTGTCAGGAAACTAATCAAAAAAGTTATCCGGTTCACGAATCACAAATTGTAGCTGCGCTTCAAGGTAGTCCTCAGTAGTTTGCACGCGTTAAACGGTTTGTTTGGAGCTAAAAGACGGCTCAGGAAGTTATAAATCATACATTATTCAACAGCCTGATCAATGAAGTTGAATAATGTTCGAGTAACAAAGTGGTGAGCAGTTTCAAGTGAAGATATTGTGTTTGTTGTGTTTAGATTACGGATTTTCAGTACAAACATCGTTGATGTGAAAATGTGTGACGTTAAGTTCATATGCTACGAAAACGAATCTATGAGGTACAACGCAGAATAAAAAAAATGTAAACAATATTTGTCACGTCAACACACATATTTTTAAAATTGCTACTGACAATTGAAATAATATGTTGCAGAAATAAATCCTCGACGTATTATTAAAAATAGCATTAATATCGTTGATATACACGTGTGACGACAACGAGGCCGAATGGAGACCGAAGAGAAATGTACAGTGACTTTTTGAAAAAAATGACTTCGAAAAAGTTAGCATAAATGACATATGCAGTTTATCTACCAGACGTTTCTCATAATTCTGTGGGATTCTTTGTATTTTTGTTTTTGAGCAATGCGTTACCTAAATATACATGATAGATAACGGAATACATATAATGTGTTTGTCATGCATCGTCATTGCTATACATACATTCATAATGCCAAAGCTGCTCTGCCTAACAGTGCCCAGAAATCAAATTGGGTCTGCCTAGTTTAAATAAGATGTATAGAAACAAAATTATGATGTCGAGAAAGTTTCAAGTTTTCTTTTTGTGTAAGTGTCCTTCTATTTTATTATTCACAACTGAATGATATGCTGTATTTTCCTGGTATATACACACATGGTGGTTCGTCTTGAGCCCCTTTTCAGAAGGTGCTATAAAATGCACGTTTGACGGAATATGCATATAATAATCACACTAAAATCAGTTTACGGAACTTTTCTAACTAAGTTGCCTTTTCCCCACATCCATTCCAAGACATTTCATTGACCAGAAAACAATTCAACAGTGAATTTGAGATAAAATGAAAGATGCTTATGACGATGTTTGAAGATATTACAATATTGTTTTTTCTATGTGCTGGTAAAAAATAGTGTAGGTTGTTTGATGATGATGATAACTATCATATTCTGCCCATTATCAACACTTCTGTATATTTTATCATAGTTGTATTATTCTTCAATAGTCGCTGAATCATTATATGGACTACAGACCACTTGAAAAAGGGACCATCATTACGTTTCTTGCGGCTTGGGTGCAGCAATCTTTGAGATACGCTGGCTCAGTGAGACAGTCGACGTCATTATGAGGGTCGTGCTGAGACATCAATACAAGTAACAAATACCTATTGTTTCCAAGTCCCTTGATTAAGGTGAAACACGTCAGTTTTTTCCTCTTACAAGACGGATGTCCTCAGAATAAAGCCTTGATAGTCAAGGTGTTGGACGACATTGAAAAATAATGAACAACTTGGAAAAGAGATTCTCACTTGGTATGATCATCAACACATCACAACTTATAATTATGACTTATGTCTATTATTGGAGTAAATAACTAAGTAAAAATCCCTTATTAGTGATCTGCATTACGCTCGTGTCCTACTAAGTGGATAATCTCTTCTATCTACTGTTCGATCACAACATCGACAGACTGGTTAGCTTCACTACTACGGCGATTCGAAAGCTCCCTAAATGTTAAAAAAACGCATATAATTTTGAAATAAGTTTGTTGAATTTTGAACAAGTGCGACGAATAACTGGTCATGGCTCGACTCATATTACCCTAGTCGTGGGCGACATCAATAGCTCAAATTGTACGTGGGTATATTTATTTGACACTCCAGCAGAAATATCGCCATCTTGTTGATAAAGATAGCGCATCTCGCATGATACATATTGGGGCACTGGTTCAAATTTATATTGCTTTAAATCCCAATATAACTTAATGGGAGCGCCCGGTTGATGTTGTTGGGGGGGCCGTCTGCGAAATAAGTTGTCAAGTGTTATGATGAGCTACGACACCAGCACTCAGACTGTTACCCGGAATCCCGATTAAACATCAAATCTTCTTGGAATATCTGATGAATGGATATTTGAGTGCACAACTAATAACATCGTATGAGATTATCACGTACTACATTCGAGCTGGGAACAAGGATGGAAGAAGAGAAAATAGCCGGCAAGTGTTATTCATGCTTTGTACAATAGGAAGCGGGCGAACAGACAACGATTCAAAAAAATATTTACTCATATAAATGAGCTCACGACAACAATAACAAAATAGTATTTTTTGCCGGAGTGTGAACGAAATTCACCCTTAAAAATTACAGACATTGATGCCCCCGACGATTTCAGTGGTGATGTAAGTCAAGCGATGATTAGTTGCTCGGGGCACCAATTTGAAATTTACAAACAGCTATCAATCGATAAATTGGACAAACTTAACTTCCTTCAAATCAATTAAACCAACCGATCTGTCGATGCAGTAATTCAAAATTGATTCTTGAAAGTATTTCCTCATCATGAATTGTTTAAATTAAAGCCTAATACTTTGGTTCTATAACTTATCCATTTCATTCATTTACAGAGTGTACTCAATATTACAAAATGCAATGTGTTGATGAACAATTGCATTATCCTAAACATTAGATGATTTAAACGACAATTCCACTCACGTAATTTTATGAACTCTTTTATATTCAAATCGATTTTTACTTTTCGTAATGTTATCCAACGTCTTGATTATCCAGTCTGTATAAAGAAAACAGTAATCGAATATTATGTAAACGTGACCCATTTCACTTCAATCAAGGGATCTAGAGGTTTACAGGATTGTTTTCCGTTTATGAAGTCCATTCACGACCTTTATTTCCTTTAGAACAGCATTGACTGCCTAACTACGCCAGCTTCTGCCAAAACTTTCCGCAACAAAGCCGCAATGACAGTAACGATGTGTCTCTCTTCTGCGTGGTCTGAAAAAAACATGTATTTAGTGCTTCTGTAGTCACGATAATGCTACAGTGACGTAGTCCTTTTCTTAAAGCCAAGTATAGTGGAATTAATTGACCGTGTTTAATACCAAGCATAGTTGAATTGATTGAACGTGTTTTAATACCAAGCATTGTGGAATCAACTGATCGTGTTTTAATACCAAGCATAGTGGATTTAATTGACCGTGTATTAATACCAAGCATCGTGGAATTAATTGACCGTGTTTTATTACCAAGCATGGAGGAATGTACAGTGAGTTATTGAAAATAACAGATAAAGAAAAAAAAATTAGCTTCATTCAGAAGAGCAGTTTTTAGGCCAGTAATGTGATTTTTGGTGAAAGTGCTTATATTCGACAAGCGTGAATCCAAAATTATTGGTTTGTTGGTTAACCGATCGCATTGATGATAAAAATTATTTAAAAAATAGTCCCTTGGAAACTTGTAACCCGACGTATTGAATGCCCTTCGTGTACTCAAGACGGGCAGGATCGTCAATGAAAGTTGGAAAATTGTGGAGTAAATCCACAATTTTGTACGTCACGAGGAGAGCGATGAGGCAGTTTCCCGAGAAAGTCTTTTGTTGTGGATCCCTAAATTGACGCGTGTTCGTATTGGATGAGCCCCCAAGTTCCGACACGCCAGCTGTTAATTAACATTAAGGAATGCTAATTACCCTCAACATCGACCACAAGAAATTTGTTAAAGGTTCTTGAGGTTCCAAGTTTGATGCCTTCGTTATTTCGACAAAGTGGCGCTTCTGAGGGTAGGCGGCTTTGAGGGTTGGTGGTTAGCAGGTGCAATACTTGTGACATTTTTTGTTGTGTGAACAAACCATAAGTGTTATTTATTTGGGTGGATTTACTCCGGTGTTAGTTAGCCATGAAGACATGACAACCATGTCAGATTCTGGAGTGGAGGTCATGAACTTAATTGACCCTAACCCCATTGTTTAGATAGCATGATTACAATTTATAAGAAAATATTATAGTATAGATCATACATATAGACGGAGAGTCAATCAACGATCTGAACCTTTCATTCAAGCAATACGTTCAATATATTACTCTTGTTTCCTTACTATGACTAATTTTGTTAGGGCGAAAACTCACGAAACCGAAGATTTATTGTACCAAATCAGTTCATATGTTCCGGAGAAGGTCTTTACTGCAGTATCGTTTTGGGGGGGAACACATACTGCCCACCTTAGTGTCTTTGCTACCATCCCAACCAAGCAGCCTCTGTGGTTCCGTAACACAGTAATTCTTAATTCAAATACCATGCAACATCAACAACTTGCAAACCATGCATGTAAGATGAAATCTATTGTGGAATTCCCTCCCATAAATGGTAACTACCTCACAGACCTTGCATTCAAGGGAGTGACCACGACCCATTGTTTTGAAAAAAACATTCAAGCTATTTATTTTTTAATTCCTTATGAAATATTTGAGTTTTCAAGTGAATATTATTGTGATTTCTTTTACTATACTGTATTGCACGAAATTATTTCAGTTGGCTAAGGAAGGATTGATGAGAAGTCTCAAATGCTGGTTCCGAGGTATTTCAAACACAAGATGAGGATAGATGGTGAGATGAAATCGGGGGTGAGTGGGTGTAGGCCTAGAGGGAGACTGAAGTTTTGTTGGATGGAAATAAGAAATCTTTAGGAAAGAGAGACATCATTGTGCAGGTAGCAACAAAGCGTGTTATGTTATGTGAATTTATGAGTTTTAACACGGCCCTGATGCGCTAAACCGCCTTTGGAGTCTCGTCGGAAATTTGGATATACGTATGCATGATGGAGGGCCCAGTAAATATGACGCAGCAGGAGAGCATCACTGGAAGTTGTCAGGCCCTTCTGCTGGCACTGATCTGATCACCACTTCTAACATTAATTATGTGTTACGGGGTCCTGACCGGACACTGTAGCGCTGAAGGGCTACAGTCTGGTACATGTGTTAGTGCA
Organism: Gammarus roeselii; assembly: GCA_016164225.1. Classification (NCBI taxonomy): domain Eukaryota; kingdom Metazoa; phylum Arthropoda; class Malacostraca; order Amphipoda; family Gammaridae; genus Gammarus; species Gammarus roeselii. Next base: position 8,740 of record SDVV010003940.1, read on the forward strand.
TGAGAAGAGTGTCAGGTTCGTTTTGCCGTCGGCTACAACCCTTCAGGTGGACTTTCTCTTGCGTCGGTATCTGTATCTGTACGAATATGGACTTTTTTGTGTTTTTTATCATCTCGACCACTGAGTGAAGATCAAGCATTAGGTGTAATTGGACCAAAACAATAAAGCATCGCTACTACACAGGTTCGACAAATTCAAACAATTATCAGACACACCCGAGGTATTTTTCGTCCATCGTCCAGGAAAAGTTCATCATTGAGTACACATTTAAAAAAAATGTACTTAATAATTGTAGACCGTAGGAAACCCAACTTCTCGTTGAATTTGCTAAAATCATGAATTAGAAGATACACCAGAATGAATTGATGAAACATTCAGGTACTGTAATTTAATTCGGGGCCTCATAGCAGGAGCACATATTCCAGTGTATAACTGGTCAGTTGCATAAAATGCCAGGACAGTTTGCTTAGTTTACCGTGTAGAGTTGAATTCATTGCAAGTAGTTCCAGTAGCAAGGAATTGATTGCCATTTCGTGGATGCATCCTACAGTATAGTAGAGGTTAACATTCAAACAGAAAAGTCATGGTAGTGACAGGCCGCATTTTTGTACTGAGTGGTGCTGCTCATCCGAGAAACTCCATTTTTATTTGGAGGTTCCTTTATAGAATTGATACATTTCGGCGATTTGAAATTCCTCGTTGAGCCGAATAAACTAATAAACTACATACACAACCAAAAAATTTCAGCATCTGTTTTGAAATAAACAGGGTTGCCGGGAGCACTCGTGCATAAAAAGCATGCACGAGCAGCTCTTATTCTGAACGTTCCATTTCAGATCATGTGGAAATTTTTAATAGAAGCAAAATAGATTTTAATGACGTAAACTGCATTTATGAAAAGAAATTCATAAGACATCATCTAGAGTACATGAAAGGATGATAATTGGTCGCCAGAACAGAGGGAAATACACATGAATGATGTGGAAATTATTGTTATAAAAAACAGAGAGAGGATCAAATTAGTGCTTTGCATCATATGACCACTGTTTAGTATTTTGACCATCGTTCGTTTTACTCTCACCCATTCATTTACCCGTCAAGGCAGTCAGGGCCATATATGAGCCATCCCCATGAACACCGATCACATTTTCTGGTTAAGAAAGCCACTTGTGATTACCATGCAAACTCTCGATGAATAATTAATTTTCGGAGGAGGAACTCGAAAACAGATGCAATTCAGAAGTAGAGATGAAATTTGCGTCGACCAAATGGTGTAAAGAGGCCGGCGAGAGCACGGATCACAGATTGGAGAAGTTCAAGGCATAAATTGTTTAACACTTGAGTGATGATTTGGGAGAATTATTCTCATATTTATGAGTGGAATTTTCATAGTATTTATGAAAAACTGAGCGAAATTTTTTCAATTGCAATGGATATATTATTATAATATTCTTGTTTGATCAGAGTGGATTGTTGTAAAGAAAGGCAAGTACTCCATGCCAGAGTGCATTTAGAGTTAACACCAATTTAAATGTTCCATACAATCGAGATCATACGACGTGTTTAACTTTGAAAAACTGGAAAGGATTAAAAAAATAGTGGATGTTGCATGTTGTAATGCATCAAACGAAAATAATAACTCTGAACTTCGAAATGGGACTTTTTCGTATGAGCGCAAATCTGAACCCTTCGGATGAATCTTGAAACTGCACGTCGAACTTTTACCTTACTCAACCTTACTCCTTACTCAACAGTTTATTCAGATATCCAATTTTCGTTGACTGGCATTCGTGAACAATGAATTCCATCTATACCAAAACCGATTAGTCGAGCGGGCTTAGGCCGAGGCTATGAGCGGGCCCAGGCTGGATCATTAGTCGAGCGGGCTTGGGCCGAGGCTATGAGTGGGCCCAGGCTGGATCATCAGTCGAGCGGGCTTAGACCGAGGATATGAGCGGGCCCAGGCTGGATCATTAGTCGAGCGGGCTTAGGCCGAGGCTATGAGCGGGCTCAGGCTGGATCATTAGTCGAGCGGGCTTAGGCCGAGGCTATGAGCGGGTCAAGCCTGGATCATCAGTAGAGCGGGCTTAGACCGAGGATATGAGCGGGCCCAGGCTGGATCATTAGTCGAGCGGGCTTAGGCCGAGGCTATGAGCGGGCCCAGGCTGGATCGTTTGGTTTCTGCTATTGAATAATCACAAATGCCAACCTAAATACAGACGGTGCAAAATTTATTTATATTAGTGAATACTCAAATTTCAATTCATCACAATCATTTTTCGAAATTTAATGTAATTTGTTCCCCATCAAAGCCATCCATAAACATATCCATTTTGAAGTACATTTTCTAGAGTCCCACTACCGGGCATATTACTAGGAAAAACGAAAAATTGCCTGTCTCTTGATGGGATGATATACGGACCTCACAGCTATCCAGTTGCTACCGCTACGATTCCTTGCGTTCTTTTGATGACGCTGAATGTGATTTTTGTTCTTCCGGGTAATATTTCAAGTTTATCCAACCCGATTGACGAAAATACAAATCTCTCCCAATTGATAGGTTAACGGCAACGGATCGTGTGTTACAGTTTCATTATTAGAAATAGGGAAGATAAGCAACATTTTTAATTAAAAGCCAGTTTTTTGTAATGTTTCCCATCTGTTATTGACGTAACGTAATCGACCGATGCGCTCATGTACTACAATTGAATAACTGCTACTAATGAACACGATATTTTGATTGAACGATTTACAAAAACCGGAATCCGAACCACAACCATTCAATTAATTCATATGGTTTTTAGCATAACAGTACAATTCTCATGTGAATACAACAAAATGCTCATGTATTGACACATTAGAAATAAAAAATTTGATGCACATGCACCTCACTCCACTCTCATACACGCATACATACACATAATAACATAGTTCTTAAGAAGGCCGCAATACACACATCGGGCAGGGCACAGGAGAGAGGTTAATAATCAGTTTCAGCAGCGAAGCCCAGCAGTTTTCACTGGTGTACCTCTGCTGCATTATCATTTCCGGGCCCTCTTTCATCCACGACTATTTCGTTTATCAACGGAACAGCTATAAATCAATACTGACGCCAAACCATTGTACGCTATCTCGCTGGCTCCACTTCATGTCTTTCCTTTCCGATGACTGCTTTTTGATATCCGTCCACACATACCTCGATCTTCCTCTAAGCCTACACTTACTTACCTTCGTGTCAATCCCTTTCTCAGCAATTTAACATCTTCAACCACCTCATTTGTCCGTAACACCGCAGGGTAGCCGAATCTAGTCTGTGCATCAGCTTCTTTACCATCCCGTTCCAATTTAAACATAGTCATGATTATGTGTCAGATTCTGGAGCAGCACTTACACCACAATAAGAAGATCCTAATAATCCAGTGTAGCTAGAAACCAAAAACATTCCTGAGTTGAATATCTTAAAATAAAAGTGAGAATATTCTGTGTCGATGTGATATTCCAGTCATCAGGCTTCATCAATAACTACTCGAAAATTCTCATACTAGAAGAGACTCGTCCCGATAGTTCAATGAACTGACTTGTGCGACGAAATGGTGTCCATGTGCACAGTACTGGAGAAAGTGGGTAATTATTTTTGCAATGACTGGTGAATGAAAAGTGGATCGACGAATTGTACATAGTGTTGAACTACTTTCAGAGAGCAAAATTGGGGTTCGGGTACGAGGTCTAGGTTACGGTAAAACCAGTTCAATGTGGCGGGGCTCGTGTCAAAATTGTGCCACAACCTCCCATGCACCAGGAGTGACGGGATGAGCTCTGTACCAGACCAATCCCGGGAGAAGGTCTATGATTTGTTTGTGTAGGGATGAAATAACATTATGTCATCCTGAGGTAGCTACCCCAGTTGCCATATAGCTAGGTATGAAAGGGCAGCAAATTAAGTATCGAAATATGGCGCTTTTTGGTTTACCAGATACCTATTGAACCCCTTTTGTATTTTCAGCAAAGTGTTGGCGGGCTTAATATCAATGGATAAATATCAGTGATAGGGCTTTCTTGTTCTTTGTAGTCAATTAACATGATGAGTTGCAGGAGTTGTGTTATTTTCTTATTTGCCAGGAGAGCAATAATAAGGAACCAGACGAAATATTCTGAAAACTGCATTTATCAGTTTTTCCAGATGATAAAGGCTTTAGGGAGGGAGTGGATTTATCGCACAACTGACATCTGAGTGCATGTCCAAGTTTTAACCTTGATAACGTTATTTCACACAACCGGAATAGACAGAATAGCCATGCGGTCCTCGAATTAAAATAGCATTGTAATAAGGCTATATATTCATGCACGGTTTCTTCTCGGAGTCGGTTTTTATGTCTCCTTTATTTGACGTTAAGTCAGGAAATATTGTCGGATATACTCATGCATTGAATATCTTAGATTAAAAGTTTTGAAAAAAAATTTGTGTCAAAATGATATTCCCGTCATGTGTTTCTCGAACTAAAATTTTATCGTAAAAAGGCTATGTATTCAAACACGGTTTCTTTTCGGAGTCGGTTTTTATGTCTCCATTGGTTGACATTAAGCGTATACATTTGGCAAAATAAATGATCTCCCCTCTGACGCCAGCGTAACTCTTTTAGTTGAACTCGAGATATCAATTTTCTTTAATTTGTTGGTTTAGAAAACACTAGGGCATGAACTATCTTAGTGAAAATTCCAATGAAATTGATCGAATATATTAGAAAATACGTCTCGTTTGAGTAGAGTTTGAATGCAAAATATCTGTGAATGTTTAGCTCCTTTTCGTTTTACCCAATTTTAGTGGGATCTATTGAACATGAAACGCTTCACGTTTATTTTCTTGAAACTGGATGCAAATCACTCTACAACAGGAGGTCTTCTCTTCGCTTACAACCGTATAATGTACGGAATTAATATTAATGAGGTAAAAATGTGTGTCACATTATGCAACTAAATATTGTTTGGAGTGATCCTTCTTTCCAGATAACAAAGCCATCCGTTCTTAACGATAAATGTTGTATAACAAAAAAATATCCAATAAACCGCAAATTTCCTAAAAAATATTATAGGCAATTGTAATCTATCCTGGCACCGACGTTTTTTCTAACAGTAGAACCCTTCACTAAGCGACGGGGGCCCACGAGTAAGTGCCTAGGAAACCTATTTGTTTTTTCTCATTATATTTCATTATAATTCAACCTAATCCACAATAAACAATGAGCAGTTTTATGGATTAATATATTCAATTTGAGTAAGCTCTCAGAATTATTGAATATACCAAACTTTACTGGATGACCGAATTTCACATCTCGCCACTATGATTGGAAATATTGCGATAAAACATACAACTGTAGGTTGTGGTGATCGAAAGTAAGTATATCCATTACCACTGGGGTTCAAATTTAAATCCTATAAACTCCATTCATGAGTGTTTAGCTCAATTGAAGAACAAGTAATTGTTCTATGAACCGCAATATATTTATTCAAACAGTTTTCGTGTTTGAAAGTAGCCTATTCTCATTTATCCGTCAGATAACGCACTCTAAAATCGGAGGAGATGAAACTATCCAACCAGGCCTACGTCGCAGTTGGGAAGAGATGAAACTAACCTTCACCTCACACTTCTCCGGAGCATGGTTGCTCTTCCCTTATCTTTATGATCCCTAGGCAACGCTAATTTGATTGGAAATAGCCATAGCCACGGGATTTATGGAATGAATTCGGTAATCTAATGGAACTCCCTGTAGAGTACCCAGGATATTGGGATAGCACTTCAACAACAGCATGTGCAAGCCAACAAGGTTAGCAATTTACATGGTTCGGCAAAATGCTGTTAATCAAATTGTCGCTTTATATTTTTGTTCATCAAATACAAGTCAATAGTTATCGCCGAAAGACGGCGAAGTACGGTTTTGTTATCCCACCATTTCTACGCTTAATCATTCTTTCGACGAGTTCCTTCGAAGAAATAACCCGCTGATAAGCATGTGACAAGTATTTTATTTACGGTTGGTCAAGTGTTGTATATGAAAAAAAAACTCAAGGTAACAAATTTTCAGCATTGACTTTGTAAACAGTTATTCATCTAGCTCAAGTGAAGCCCGAAATTTCCCACTGATGTCCGCCATTCCAGGGTTACTACGTCTACCGCAGGAGGTTTTCGAATTGATGAAGCCCCAACTCTGGCTTACGGTCCTTCTTGTCGGGCCCAGGATTGTTGGTCGGTCTATATTTTCGTTTATGTGATTGTTGAACAGTACGAATTTCGTCTTGATGATTTTAGAGCAGTTTTTAGTTTCCCCGCATGTTTCAAGATGTATCTTCTCGCCCCACTAGTATGAGTTGCCAATACTGATAACTTCACCCGAAAATCGGCTTCAAGTGTGGTGATGAGTAGCACATGAAGGTCGACATTTGAAAAGGTTCAATGATCAAATATAAAGACGGGTAGAGAAGCTCTTGGTGATCCGTACAAAAATATACCGTGGTATGAAAGAGCATATTTAAACGTTTCCTTTCAAAAACATCCCATTTATGCTTTTAGCCTCGTGAAAACACAGCGAGGTATGGAAACTCGGTCAGCTGTTGTGGCATTTCCTCCAACTAAGTTGGTCTATTTTATCACCACTATGGGTGATATGAGGATTTCTTTTAACCATAAAAAATGGGAACTTATAGTCTGCGTTAAAATCGCTCTCGGCTCTAGAAGGTGCAATGGAAATTGTACTGTATAATTATTTGGTGCTCTATTCATGGATCCAAGTTTCAATAAAGTTGTGTAACTATCACACGTTAACTGCGATACTGAAATTAGCTTGATCATCTTCATGATTACTGTAAATGTTTGCACGGTATCTCAGCTGCAGTAACGGTTTTTGATCGAGCACCTCCGTCCGACAATTAGGAGCTGCCTCCCACTGACTGACTTCACTATTACGGCAAACTTTATCAGGCGCATGTCTCAATGTTGTCGGACGGTGCAATAAATAAACCTACAACCAAGAATGATTTCTATCACCGTGATTATGATCATCTTTTCTTGTAAGTGATCCGTTCACCCATGTTCGCCCATCGTCATCTTTTCAGATGACGATCTTGCCAATCCGCCTAAATTCGCCCAACGTGTACAAAAAATATTTTTTTTATGATATAGGTCAACAAACTTGCACGACTATTTGTATATAACTGGAAACATCCATGGTTATGGGTTTATGGTAATATTTGTTATATTATCTGTACCAGTGAGTTTAAAGTCCTCCTCGTCCGACTGTCGTGGAATTTCTGTAAAGGACAACTCCAGTTGTCTTAGAATCGGTATGCTCGGTTCTGTTACATGCACCCCCATCAGACCAATTACATGGTCATTAGGGTTTTGTGTTCTACAACTTGAAAAGTTGCAGAAATAATTAACTGTATTCTTTTCTCTGGCGGCATTTGATATCCCCCTTTGATGACCAGAGGCCATCAGTAAGGAGTTGTAATCGTGACGACCCACTCCAATAATGATCGTGACGACCCCCACTCCAATAATGATCGTGACGACCCACTCCAATGATGATCGTGACGACCCACTCTAATAATGATCGTGACGACGCAGTCCAATAATTATGGTGACGACCCACTCCAATAATGATCGTAACGACACACTCCAATACTGATCGTAACGACCCACTCCAATAATGATCGTGACGACCCACTCCAATAATGATCGTGACGACCCACTCCAATAATGATCGTGACGACCCACTCCAATAATGATCGTGACGACACACTCCAATAATGATCGTGACGACCCACTTCAATGATGAATTAATGACAGGCAGTAATGTTTGAGTGATAAAAAGAGCAATGAACGAATCTGAACTCATTCAAGTAAATATTTGAAACGAACAGAATAGGCTGACACACCATTTTTGATACCGTTGGTGAATTATGTGCGGTGCAGAAAATTATATACTTCATACTGAAAAGAACTCTCGCCAACTGAACCATGGTCCGGCCCGTGCGCGGACGAAAAACATCTCTTTGTTTCTCGTTCAAAGATACCAGTACTCTGTGATGATACCATCCCTTAATTCAACTCGCAATCAACCTCTCAGGATTTTATCCGCGACTGGAACTGGTACAAATGTGCATAAATGTTTGAACAGAAATTATTGGGACTATTTCTGTTCCTCTATGATTAATGCAACGTCAGTTTTAGTAAATCGGTGATCGAATGTTGCGTGAGAAGGAAAATGTTTACAACGTAATCTCTTTCGAGAGTGTGAGATGTTAGGAGCACAAACTATCAATGGCTACCGGTGTATATTTGGGGGATAGTCCCAGTCAATCGTGCAAACGAAGAAGCTGCCACTCGCTGCGTGTCTTTGCACGGTTGCGTCGGGGGATAGTCCCAGTCAATCGTGCAAACGAAGAAGCTGCCACTCGCTGCGTGTCTTTGCACGGTTGCGATAGGAAATTCGTTTCCAATAAAATATTGTTTTATTTAGGCTCCGCGAAAAAAAAAAGATTCATGAAATTCATTTTTCTGAGATGCAAAACACTGTCAAAATTCCATAAAAAAATCTAATTCCACCTGAGATAGGAATCGTTAGTTTTTTCCGTTATGGACTTCCATGCTCCTATTTGTTCGAAACAATTGGAAAACAGTACATGCTTCCCTTATCTCTTATGTGATAAGAAACCTTGACCAGGCCTCGACCTGCAATTTCCTGTCCTGCTATCAGCTACAGACTCAGCAGTGGGCTTGATTAAAGTCCTCGAAAAGTCCTGTCCAGCCTGTGACAGAGCGACGAAACTCGGACATCACTTGGCTAGTTGCTGCAGGTCGAACGACGAATTTGTTTCTAAACAAATATTGTCGCTAGTCCAAATAGATTGGTCATAATTATAATAATGCATTTGCTATTAATTTGGAGCAGAAATTTTGTTTTATTTTTGTCTCTAACCCATAGCCCATTCAAAATTAAGAACATTATTTTTCTACCAGAAAGTTACATTTTCATTCTTAAAGTACGCTTTAAGGAATGAATGTTTAGGGAACATTGTCAGGATGCAATTGTTATAGCAGCAAGTCAGGACTCTTGACCACGGCTTGTTTCAAGGCTGCATAGACGTCGGACTAAGTCGCTCCTTTGGTCGGACGACATATCAACTAGTGATTGACCGGACCAGCGAATTTCCAGCTCTCTATGCTCAATAAATCAACGTGATTATTTGCACCAAACCCATATCAGAAAACGAGATGTTTTCTGCAAGTTGATAATACGTCTGCGATCCCTAAAATGTCACTTTTCCACAGTTCCCTATCACATTTTCTATAATCGTGGGAAAGTTTTATGAAGAGTTTCATGCATCATATCTGGTTAAATTCTTGGAAAGTTTTATGAAGAGTTTCATGCATCATATCTGGTTAAATTATTGGAAAATTTTATGAAGAGTTTCATGCACTATATCTGGTTAAATTCTTGGAAAGTTTTATGAAGAGTTTTATGCACTATATCTGGTTAAATTCGCAATGCTATTGCACCATCTTCCCATTCACCACAAGCTGCAGCTTCTCATTATTGATGGCGGGGCTCGCTATGACAGACGTCAGAACTCCTGGAGAATAGAGCCCCCTAACATAATCCAATGTTTATCACATTTTCACTCATGAAGAAATCCTGCAGCTACCGAAGGGTATTTTCCTATGCATTCCCATGAGTTAGTTCGACTTCATTTATCTGATAGGCTTGGTAAAAAATGATTGTAATTAAAATGATTTTCATATCTCTACGCGTGATCGTCATCTTGAGTTAGCAGCTATATAATTCAGTTTTGCGTTGTGAATTGTTATTGTAAAACAAATTTGCGCATTGTTAAGTGAATACTTTTATATGCCTTTGCTGATAAAATAACAATAACTCTCGGATTAGTACGGTCGAAAATGCTTAGTTTTTCCCCCGTTATTTAATCTAGGAAGATCAATTTTAAAGAATATGCTTAAACTCGTTGACCACCAAGGTTGACTAGTCTGAGCAAATAGAGCGAAGAAGAATCAAACGTTCGTCTTCACACAGAATAATAGTCCTGAGTTACAACCTTTTTAGTTTCAGCGATACCTTGGCGTTACTCAATTTATCGGTACAGTTTATTATATATCACTCATAAAATAATACGACAAACATAAATCTGTTGTCACCAAAAGTTAAACAGAGTAATTTTATGGTGTAAAATGAACAACAATTACTGAAGTCGACCACAAATAATACATTGAATAGTATTGCTGTGTGATAGGAATAATTAGAAATCAATGTGTACACATTTACAGCACCTGAAATATACATTCAAAATTGTGTAACATATTATTTTATTTTTTGTACCTACATTTTATTTGAGATGTCTCTCTGCGTCAATTCAAAAGAAGACATTACTTTTCCGACAATCTTTTCTTGTAAGTATACTCTGACAGTTACCAGTCATCCACTTCGGAATACCTTATATGTTTTAATATAGAGTGAGTACATATAAGACCAATCGATGCATTGCAGTCTCGACTTGAACTCTCCTGCTTCAGAAAGTTCTTATACTCACTAAATATACATGAAATTCACTCAAACATTTTAAAGTTAGGTATAAAATCTCTTGTAGCGAAAAAAATATATATAATTAACCAATAAAAGGTTTCCACTAATCCCTTGACAATAAATTATTTATTTTAGGAATTCGTTGATCAGCGACGCTGAAACACAAATATCGAATTGAAATCCCAATCAACAGTGCAAATAGTCTAGTATGTTTCTCTGTGACAGATTAACCCCGAACGAATTTCCATATGCTACTGAATTGTAGCAAAACAAAATCAGAGTCTGGTTGCTATTAAACGGAAAAAAAAATTGTTGCGGTATTTCATCTGCAGCATTCATCTGCAGCTTTCATCTGTAGCATTCATCTGCAGCATTCATCTGCAGCATTCATCTGCAGCATTCATCTGCAGCATTCATCTGCAGCATTTATTTTCAAGCATTGTTATTCATAATTTTTACCTAGATCAAATATATGGGGAAAAACTATAATATACAGTTTCTGTTCATGTTTTTTATAAAACCCAATTTTATTTCGATAATGTTTGTCCAGGTACGCAAAACTTTGCCCAATTGTTGAAGACGACGTGAGTGAAACATTTGGATGTTCACAAAGAGGAAAAACTTTATATTATTACAAAAATTATTTAATTAGAATCACGGCATTCTGTAATGGAACTCTGATGACTTTTTACCAAATATTGGATATTAGTATATGAATATCAAAAAACTTGTCAAAATAAAAATTATGACGATGTTCATTATCAGTTATTCAGTACACTCGTAGGATGCAAATGAAGAGTCTGTTTTTTATACGTAAATATTTACTTCGGAACAAAAGAATTTTTTCCTACAAATAAATAAGGGCAGTATTATCATCGGCATATATTTTGGCCGACCACGAGTTCCCTACTTTATCAACAATACAAAAATTTGCCATTTCAAGCCAAGCAGTTTCCGGGACGTTTTCTCTGAACACTTTTCCTGTTACTCCAGTTCGTAGTTCTTTTTCGCCAATTATTGATGCCGGTCAAACCTGCCTGCTCAACCACGAAGTTTTGACACCGCCCGATAACCAACTTTCAGAGTAGCAGAAACACTGTTGGGAAACCAACTAGTAAAATGTCTGCTCACAAATTGCATCTCGCTCTAAGGAATGTAGTTCGGAAGAGGTAACTGTTTAGTTTGCAATTAAAATGCGTTAGAGAGGAGTTTAAAGAATCGATTTATTCAGCAACATAATCAAAGGGGAAAATATAAATGAATGTTTTGACTATGAGGTTTCTGTGAAAAATATTCGTGTTGTGAACCTCCGTGACATTCGGGGTTCTAACCAAAGAGGAAACCCTTAAAGGTAGTATCACAAATTAAATAGTAAAGTAGTAGTATTTTTTCAATATATTTGTGTCTATTTGTA
>SDVV010003941.1:0-20744 GCA_016164225.1 Gammarus roeselii
TATGAGAGACAGGTAGCATGTTGTCTTATGAGTGACAGCTAGCATGTTGTCTTATGAGTGACAGGTAGCATGTTGTCTTGTAAGAGACAGGTAGCATGTTGTCTTATGAGAGACAGGTAGCATGTTGTCTTATGAGAGACAGGTAGCAAGTTGTCTTATGAGAGACAGGTAGCATGTTGTCTTATGAGTGACAGGTAGCATGTTGTCTTATGAGTGACAGGTAGCATGTTGTCTTATGAGTGACAGGTAGCATGTTGTCTTATGAGAGACAAGTAGCATGTTGTCTTATGAGAGAAAGATGTCATCACAGGTAGCGTAAGGATACGCTTGTCAATTGCAATGGTTTGCATTTAAAGGCTTGGTCGAACATACCATATAAATATTTTTGCTATGAGTATGGGGTACATTACAGAACTGTTGAAATGTTCTAATAACGCCAAATAGAAGTGTGACACGCTTCTACACTGAGAAATTTACATTTTTTAATGCAAGTTATGAGTATAAAACATTTGTAACTTATTACAGACCTAATTTGGCGGAGAAGTTGGGGAGGGCGCCTAGTACTAGGCGCCCTAGCAATCACGCACTCCCTTCCAGCCCTCCCCACTCTGCTTCCCTCCAGTTCACTAACCCATTCTCCATCTCAATTATTTTATTCCTAAACATTCCTATTTTCCTCTTCGCTCCTCCCGAGCTCTCTTATACTTTACACGCTCTACGGCTTTTCTACCTCACTTCCTATCCCAACCTCCTTCTGATCCCATTTGGCTGCCTTCGCACGCTCCCCAATTGTCAATTTCCCTCTTCGCACTTCCCCACCACCTCTCCCTTTCCTTCCCAACTCACATCATATTTCCCATCATTTGTTTGCTGCTTTCATCACCCCCTACCCCACTCCGGGCCTCCCCCTTGGCCGTCCTCTCATTAGTCAACATTTTCCTCCCCCATCAATAGGCCCTCGCGGGAGACTCTCTCGACAAACACTCGCACCGGAGGACATAAAAGGACAGACAAGTACCAGAACCTACATTTGCAACTGTTAGCTCACACTAAAAACATCCATGGGAACTTTTGTAGCAATGGTATACTATATTGTTAGTATTTTATTAAATTGGAAAGAGATATGCAAGGAGTATTTGCTTTTAAATTCTAACAATATTACATCAAATCAGCTTGTGCTGTGAGTATCACAAAGACAAGGCAACTTGCGGTCACTCGTAAAGGCATGATGCTTCATAAACGATTTGTTTTCATCTCATAATATAATCAATCATCCTTTACAACACTTCAGAATGTTTGTCTAGTTCTGTTTGACAAATCTTTCCTTCGTATACGTCATAGAGGAAGTGATGCCATAAATTGTTGGGTGCACTGAAGATTGTAATGAGCTGTATGACGTTAGGGATGGAAGCAGAGAGAGGGTTTGTGAGGAGGTAGTTGTTCCAACTGTGCTCCAGGGGGCAGAAGGGGGCAGAATAGATAAAAAGATTGAATATTTTCGAGATGAAATGTTTGAGGAGCCTGGCTGGAGTGACGCTGAGAGACAGGATCAATAACGACGTTGTTCGAATTAGAACGGGGATGGTAAGAAGTTAGAGGACAGAGTAGATTCTCTGAGATGGTTCGGGCACACGGTGAGGATGTACGACCATGGTGCGTACTCTCACCCGGAGGGTGTGTTGCGGGATCTCCCGACCGGACCTTTTAGCTCAAAAAGTCCAAGTTTGTTTGAGTGGCAGTACATGTGAGGGGTGTTAGGTGCGTCTGACCGTCCGCCACCCTCCTTCCTGGTGGATGCGGCCTAGTGTCTGTATCTACATGTCTGTGTCTTTGATAATTAGTCCATCTTCATTGTTCTGAGAACGTGACACGGAGAGATTTGTAACAGTGATTAACCATGATACCTTTGGATAAACGTCGAAAACGGCACCGGAGTCACTATAATCCGCTCGGAGCAATAACGTTAATAGGAAGACGGATATGAAGCTGTATACACTAAAGAATATATAGTAAACAACCTAACTATCTCTTCGAGGGTTAGAAATATCTCTTTGAATCTCTTATTTCTTTTAATTCCTTGTAACTCTGTTGGCTATTTTCCTGGCCAATTTGCTGGCAACTCTTCCTGGCTACCCTGCTGGTCACTCTTCCTAGTCGCTCTGCTAGTCACTCTTCCTAGCTATCCTTCTGGTCCCTCTTCCTAGTCGCTCTGCTAGTCACTCCTCCTGGCTACCCCGCTGGTCACTCTTCCTAGTCGCTCTGCTAGTCACTCCTCCTGGCTACCCTGCTGGTCACTCTTCCTAGTCGATCTGCTAGTCACTTCTCCTGGCTACCCTGCTGGTCACTCTTCCAAGTCGCTCTGCTGGCCACTCCTCCTGGCTACCCTGCTGGTCACTCTTCTTAGTCGCTCTGCTAGTCACTCCTCATGGCTACCCTGCTGGTCACTCTTCCAAGTCGCTCTGCTGGCCACTCCTCCTGGCTACCCTGCTGGTCACTCTTCCTAGTCGCTCTGCTAGTCACTCCTCCTAGCTACCCTGCTGGTCACTCTTCCTAGTCGCTCTGCTAGTCACACCTCCTGGCTAATCTGCTAGTCACTCTTCCGCGTGCTTCCGAGTCGCTCTGCTAGTCACTCCTCCTGGCTATCCTGCTGGTCCCTCTTCCTAGTCGCTCTGATAGTCGCTCCTCCTGGCTACCCTGCTGGGAATTCTTCCTAATCGCTCTTCTAGTCACTCCTCCTGGCTACCCTGCTGGTCACTCTTCCTAGTCGCTCTGCTAGTCACTCCTCCTGGCTACCCTGCTGGTCACTCTTCCAAGTCGCTCTGCTGGTCACTCCTCCAAGCCATTCTGCTGCCTGTGTGATGAGGAAGCCATTCAGCACCTGACGGAATTATCTCTCTTTTCAGAATCGCACTTTCTTTTCAAGTCCAAATCGAACAACTACAAGCGCGACTTGAGGCACAAGAAGCCGATCTGTTCCTTTACAGTACACATAGCAATAATTCTCGAAGCTCACACCCTGTATCAAGAGGGCTCCAGAGGCTCGCACCTACCATTTACAGAGGACCGGAAGCCCATATCTCATACCTCGAAATGCAACGGCTTCACAAGCTCACACCCACCATCAAAAGGCACCAGAGACCCAGAAGCTCTTTCTTTTTCATGCAAGGCCTCCACGGATGTCACTCTTTTAATTGAACCTACAAATAGGGAGTCGATTATATGTCAAGAAATTGCAGGTTGGACCTTCATTTATTGACGAGCTGCTAATATCGTTGCTGGGAAATGCTTTACAATGAGCAGCTCCTAGCTTCTCAGAGGTACTTTGACCTGCTTTGTGGGCCCTGACATCGGTTGCAAACACTGAACTGTGCAAACACAGAGTTGTTTGCTTCAAACAAACCGGCTGTTTGACTGCGAGTAGAAAAAAATGAGGCTTAGCGTTTATTAGGTCCTTCCTTGTAGGCGCCTGAACACTAACTTGACGAGGGTTTGTGAGACTTTATGGAGCGTCAGCCTTAAGGGGGACTGGGCGAAGAGAGCTGGTCAAGAGTATTTGACGAAACATTTAACGACTGATGAAGAGGAAGGAAGGCTGGGCGACGAGAGCTGGTCAAGAGTGTCTTACGCAACATTTAACGACTGATGACGAGGAAGCAGGAAGGAAGGCTGGGCGACGAGAGCTGGTCAAGAGGGTCTCACGCAACATTTAACGACTGATGAAGAGGAAGCAGGAAGGAAGGCTGGGCGACGAGAGCTGGTCAAGAGTGTCTTACGCAACATTTAACGACTGATGAAGAGGAAGCAGGAAGGAATGCGGGGCGGCGAGAGCTGGTCAAGAGTGTCTTACGCAACATTTAACGACTGATGACGAGGAAGCAGGAAGGAAGGCTGGGCGACGAGAGCTGGTCAAGAGTGTCTGACGAAACATTTAACGACTGATGAAGAGGAAACAGGAAGGAAGGCTGGGCGACGAGAGCTGGTCAAGAGTGTCTCACGCAACATTTAACGAGTGATGAAGAGGAAGCAGGAAGGAGAGCTGGGCGACGAGAGCTGGTCAAGAGTGTCTCACGCATTATTTAACGACTGATGTAGAGGAAGCAGGAAGGCTGGGCGACGAGAGCTGGTCAAGAGTGTCTGACGCAACATTTAACGACTGATGAAGAGGAAGCAGGAAGGAGAGCTGGGCGACGAGAGCTGGTCAAGAGTGTCTGACGAAACATTTAACGACTGATGTAGATGAAGCAGGAAGGAGAGCTGGGCGACGAGAGCTGGTCAAGAGTGTCTGACGAAACATTTAACGACTGATGACGAGGAAGCAGGAAGGAAGGCTGGGCGACGAGAGCTGGTCAAGAGTGTCTGATTGAATATTTAACGACTGATGAAGAGGAAGCAGGAAGGAGAGCTGGGCGACAAGAGCTGGTCAAGAGTGTCTCACGCAACATTCAACGACTGATGAAGAGGAAGCAGGAAAGAAGGCTGGGCGACGAGAGCTGGTCAAGAGTGTCTGACGCAACATTTAACGACTGATGAAGAGGAAGCAGGAAGGAGAGGTGGGCGACGAGAGCTGGTCAAGAGTGTCTCACGCAACATTTAACGACCGATGAAGAGGAAGCAGGAAGGAAGGCTGGGCGACGAGAGCTGGTCAAGAGTGTCTCAGGAAACATTTAACGACTGATGAAGAGGAAGCAGGAAGGAGGACTGGGCGACGAGAGCTGGTCAAGAGTGTCTGACGAAATATTTAACGACTGATGATAAGGAAGCAGGAAGGAGAGCTGGGCGACGAGAGCTGGTCAAGAGTGTCTCACGAAACATTTAACGAATGAGAAAGAGGAAGCAGGAAGGAGGGCTGGGCGACGAGAGCTGGACTAAAGTGTCTGAAGAGACATTTAACGATTGATGAAGAGGAGGCAGGAATGGGGGGAAAACGATAAGAGCTGGTCTGCAAAGGCTGTACGCTAGATGCAAAGATGTGGGCTAGATGACACAAGCTGGTCTACAGAGGCCATCGTGACAAATAAAAAAACTAAGGAACAGGAAACAAGAATGGGGCTGGACGACGAGTGCTAATCTACAGAGGATGATAAGGCCTTTATAGCGACTAAGGAAGAGGAAACAAGAAGGGGGCGGGACACCGAGAGCTGGTCTACAGAGGATGATAAGGCCTCTACAGCGACTAAGGAAGAGGACGCAAGAACGGGGCTGGACGACGAGTGCTTGTCTACATAGGATGATAAGGCCTCTATAGCGACTAAGGAAGAGGAAACAAGAAGGAAGCTGGACACCGAGAGCTGACAGAAGATAATAAGGCCTCTATAGGGACTAAGGAAGAGGACGCAAGAAGGGTTACTTTGTGATCGGTATGCGTTTCACCCGTTGTAGCTTCATGCGACAAAGGCGTACTTATGAGTAAGAGGAAGTCCGCTTGAACTGCAAAACGTAAAAGTCATGAAGTTGTTTGGATTCAATGCCGACTAGGAAATGCAAAAGTCGCGCTTTCACCACAGGCACACCAAGTGTCGGTCTTGTCACTACCAGTCGCGCTGTCACCACAGGCACACCAAGTGTCTGTCTCGTCATTAACATATGGAGATTATTGTTATTATTTCAACATTTATTTCCACAGTCTGGCACTGGGTTTTCAACTGACCTGTTTTGGGATCTGACCTGTATCGAAAGATGATCTATTTCGGAAAATGACCGGTTCTGGAAGATTACATGTTATGAGAAATGACCTTTATCGGGAGGTGAGCTGTATCGCGAGATAATCTGCATGGGGTGATGACCTTTACCGGGAGATGACCTGCATGGGAGATGACCTTTAACGGGAGATGAACTTTTCGGGATTTGAACTATTTTCCAAGTATTTGCTGATGGTCGGTACTGAGATAACCCACCAATATTCAGCAACATTCTCAGTTAGAACATTCGCAAGGACGAAACATATCGTTGCGAGAAATTTCTGTTAATTGGGCCAAGTTAAATCAACCAGGAGTGAGAACGCGGGGATGGCAGCTTCAAACATTCTCTCATCCAATATTACACGAACCATCGTGCAGGTCTATAAAAAATGATTACCAAATCGGAACTCAAACATGATGTCTATTAAATTATACTCGTCATCAAGGGTGGGAGCCACGACCAGGCTCACCGACAAGGATGGGAGTCATGACCAGGCTCACCATCAAGGGTGGGAACCACGACCAGGCTCACCGACAAGGGTAGGAACCACGACTAGGCTCACCGACGAGGGTTATAAACGACCAGGCTCGCCGACAAGTGTGGGAACCACGACCAGGCTCATCGACATGGGTGGAAACTTTAAGCAGCCTCACCGAGAAGGGTGGGAACCGCGACCAGCCTTGACCAACGGTTCTCCGTAAGAGGGCAACGAAGCGAATACATTAAGCATGGCTCTCTGGCAACCATGCTTAATGTATTCGCTCTCTGGCAGCCATACCCCAAATAACCTTTGCTGAAAATGGATTTTTTGGCTTCTTTATTGGCTCATCCAAACTTAACCGTCTTGAAGGCTTATTGTTGACCAATGCATTTGTCAGAGATTTGGATAATGAAACCGTGCAGCCCTACAGACAAATTTCTGACTTATGGTTTCATAAGGAACTGATGCCTTCTAAACGGTCCCCTGATTACGCCCTCTGGTGTTCTATAAGCGACATAAACATAATGGAAGTAAAGGCTAGACTAATATCAAGAATACACCCTTGCATCGCTTCCTAACCAGCCCGAAGGGGAGCAATTAATACCCTTCAGTACATGGAGAGCGTCCAACTGACACTATCACTTCATGGTTTTCGGTAGAGCGAAACCCGCAGCAAACATTTTAAGCCCCGTGCAAGCGCCCACATAAAAAGGAATGATTATTTGTCATTCTGCCAGTTCGGCAACACTACAATGAAGAGCATGTTATGTTCAGACAAATATTAGGCCCATCAATGGACTGTTTGTTCCCATCCCCAAAATGGGCTCTGAACAGTTAAAAGCCAATATTCCAATTCCATCGAGTTCCGATCGCCCGCACAAACTTTGGGCCAGTCTTATAGCAGCGATTTCTATCATTAACCCCATAAGGGCAAGATCTCCGAAACTCCCCCCCCCCCTAACCCCTTGCGCTGCCTACTTACAGATTGGGTTCAAACTCGATTCCAACATTATAGTACTTTTTTTTATTCAGTGCGTTGCATCCCAGCAAGTACCGACTGGAATCTTCAAACCACCTCCATCACACAGGAAAAAAGTTATTTTCCCGGTATTTTTGAATGTTTTCAGGCAACAATCTGCAACTTTGTTTTTTCTACAACAGAGGTTACCCCGGCTACATTCTGCACCAATCAATGGTCGTCTCACGCACATCAGCCAGGAACAGTGATTCTCTTCAACTTTCTAATTCTGTGAAAAAGAACCCGGGCTTAATCAATAAAATTGTTAGATTGTGAGACAGGCGAGGAGTTGCTCTTTCATCCACCGAAATTGCTGGGGATTGCAGCACACGCAGGCTTCTTCAGTACTCAGCCCATCACGAGGCTCGGCCCTTCATCCAAGGGTGTGGACGGTGACAGTCCTGGCACACGCCTAAGAGGGAAGCATTAGGAGCAAAACTGTATCCCTTGGAATGATACCATCGACCATTCCAGTCAAGAATAATCATGATTACAGATGATTACCTTTAGTGATATGTTGAAAAAAATATGATCAAAGAATTTAAAATGTATTTAGGCATAATGACATGTTGACAAAATAACAGAAATATCACAATACACAGATGATACGTGCCAAGTTTCCGTCAGCGTGAGCTGTTCTGAAGACAATATTTGCTACTTAGATGAATTTAATATTAACTTATAACTAAGGTTGAGGAGTAAGGACTGACCGATGGACATTGTTGGAGGACATCCTCTATTCTCCACTTTTTAGTATATCGATACAGATTCAAGCATAACATTGGTCCATTAATTTCGAGAAAAATCAGCAAAGTAAGTATGGTCACCGACATTTTCTTCATCATGATTATTTACTGTCTCGCCTGACATTTACTAAGATGTTGAGAATAGGAAATGTCCGACATGAGGTTGTCTATTCCATTACTCCCACACTGATTAGCGTACGATGACAACAACTTGAAACCAACTGCATAGTTAGCATGACGTACTAACAGATGCACGAATAAAAGGGACAAGAAGGAATCCAGATGGCCAGTTTAGATCGACATCAAAGACTTGATACCTAAACAATCATCAACACGATTTATTAATACAAAATGCAAACAACAAGCAAAGCAAATCTCTATTGTTGATCTATTTCTGTCAAATGGAGGCTTACATCCATTTGGAGCTGCTTTTTTAGCTAAAACACGCTTAAAATGGTTGTGGTCCCGACCATCTAATTGGGGCTGCTCTTCCAGCCAAGCCGCGCCTAAAATGTTTCCTTTCCCAACCATCATTCGGAACGCTCTTCCAGACAACCCAAGCCTAAAATAATTCCTGTTCCAACCATCATTTGGACCGCTCTTCCAGTCAAGCCAAGCCTAAAATGGTTCCTTTCCCAACTATTATTTGGACCACTCTTTCAGACAACCCAAGCCTAAAATCATTCCTGTTCCAACCGTCATTTGGACCGCTCTTCCAGTCATGCCAAGCCTAAAATGGTTCTTTTCCCAACTATTATTTGGACCGCTCTTCCAGACAACCCAAGCCTAAAATCATTCCTGTTCCAACCATCATTTGGACCGCTCTTCGAGCCAAGCCTCGCCGAAAACGGTTCCTTTACCAAGCTTCTGTTCGGTCCAATCTCGACGCCACTGAAGACAAGGCTCATTTCGATGCCTTTACGAGTGTCCTTACCTTCGAATGTGGCGGTGTTGACAGTTACGTCCTCGAGTAGTGAGGCACTGTTACGACAGTCACGGGTATCATGAGTGTCAGGGAAACCGTTTGGGCAGCTCCAAGCATCCTGAGTGCCAAGGGCACTGTTGACGCAGTCATGGACATCATGAGTTTTGGGGCACTGTTGGGGCAGCCATGGACATCATGAGTTTTGGGCACTGTTGGGGCAGGCATGGATATCTTGAGTCTTGGGGCACTGTTGGGGTAGTCATGGATATCATGAGTTTTGAGCACTGTTGGGGTATTCATGGATATCATGAGTATTAAGGACACTGTTGGGGCAGTCATGGACATCTTCAGTTGTGGGGCATTATTGGGGCAGTCATGGACATCTTGAGCTTTGGGGCACTGTTGGAGCAGTCATGGACATCTTCAGTTTTGGGGCACTGTTGGGGCAGTCATTAACATCTTCAGTTGTGGGGCACTGTTGGGGCAGTCATGGACATTTCAGTTGTGGGGCACTGTTGGGGCAGTCATGGACATCTTCAGTTGTGGGGCACTGTTGGGGCAGTCATGGACATCTTGAGTTTTGGGGCATTGTTAGGGCAGTCATGGACATCTTGAGTTTTGGGGCATTGTTGGGGCAGTCATGGACATCTTGAGTTTTGGGGCACTGTTGAGGCACTTATGCACATTATGGGTTTCGGGCACCATTGTGGCATTCATGAATATCATGAGGGCCAAGAACACTGTTAGGGCACTTATGGACATCATAAGTTTTGGGCGGTGTTGGGGCATTCATGAATATCATGAGGGCCAAGGACGCTGTTGGGCCCTTATGGACATCATAAGTTTTGGGCGGTGTTGGGGCATTCATGAATATCATGAGGGCCAAGGACACTGTTGGGCACTTATGGACATCATAAGTTTTGGGCGGTGTTGGGGCATTCCTGAATATCATGAGTGTCAAGAACACTGTTGGGGCATTTGTGGATATCAGTGCTTAAGCCTGTTAGAAAACTACAACTGACCATTTGGTTCAAAATTTATAGTAAGGAGAAAGAAAATATTGAAGTCACGCATGAAGATAACACCTCCGACCCACGATGTAGAGTTATGACTGTCTATGATAATTTAACGATAAACCAATGATTACCGGTAGCAATAGTTGTTGCTCCCATGTTCCACCGGAGTCCCAACGCGAAGTTTATGCAGGCTTCCCCGTGGGGCGGTAATGATTACCGGTGTCATAGCTGGACGTTGTTTTGTGGCGAGCAGCTTCCAGTGCCGGGCGAAAAATAATCGTCAGTCAGACCCTTCTCATAATGCACTTCAATCATATTTGATTTTCGACTCTAAATTTTGCTGACAGAAGATGCACTCAAAAATCATAGTGGTGGAGGCCTTTTGAATAAAAAAATCTAACCGTACTGGTGTCGATGCCGACCACTATCTTAACCGTACTGGTGTCGATGCCGACCACTATCTTAACCGTACTGGTGTCGATGGAGACGCCATTGTTTTAGTAAGAAGCTGGCACTCATGCCGGACACTTCCTACAGAGAGCGAGACCCGGGAACTAATTAAGGTCGAGAATCTGATGGAATTTGTCCGGCCGTGACTTGCAATTTCCGATTACTTCGAAATTTGCAAACTCACTTGGAAGTATGTTCGTTGAAAGTTTGTTCTTAAAGCTTACCAACGGATAGGTGATCATTATTCCTGATCCCTACGTTCGTATATAAAATAAACACGAATTAAGGATAAGTTCGCGAAGTCTGTCTGAGAACGATTTATTGCACAGCAAGTGGGTAAGTTTGATAGGTCTACGCTGATCCTGAGTACTCGAGAAGTGCTCTAACTAATGCATTTGAAAACTCAAAAATACTTTGTCTGCTCTTGTATAACATTGCCGGAGTATCATACGTAGCACTTTACTTATTTTTTTGGCAACATCGTTAAAGAGCTTGTAAGTTGTTAATTCGTTGCTAATGATCACACTTAAATATCTCTCTTCGGTGAAGAAGATCAGTTTGTTTCTATGTACGAAATATTCATGCATGAAGTTGTGATGAGTAATGTGAAGAGTAATGTGATGAGTAATGTGATGAGTAATGTGATGAGTAATGTGATGAGTAATCTGATGAGTAATGTGGTGAGTAATGTGGTGAGTAATGTGATGAGTAATGTGATGAATAATGTGATGATTAATGTGATGAGTAATGTGATGAGTAATGTGATGAGTAATGTGATGAGTAATATGATGAGTGACGTGATGAGTAATGTGACGAGTAATGTGACGAGTAATGTAGCGAGTAATGTAATGAGTAATGTGATGAGTAATCTGATGAGTAATCTGATGAGTAATGTGATGAGTAATGTGCACAACTTTACATCCATCGACATTTTTTTTATTTTTTTCTTCTTAGCTTGGTAAGATCTGCGAACTGTTAAGGCAACCGTGGTTATCATGAGTGTTAGGGACATTGTCAGGGCGGTCATGGTCTTAAAGAATGTCAGCAGCGCGAGGCCAAGTGGTACTACGGTTTTAAAGAGTCAGGAGGGCGAGGGGCAATAGGTACCATGGTTTCAAGGAGTGTCAAAAGCGCGAGGGGTTAGAAGTACCATGGTTTTAAAGAGTGTCAGATGCGCGAGGGGTTAGAGGTACTATGGTTTCAAAGAGTGTCAGAAGCGCGAGGGGCAAAAGGTACCATGGTTTTAAAGAGTGTCAGAAGCACGAGGGGCAGAAGGTACCACGGTTTTAAAGAGTTAGAAGCGCGAGGATCATGAAGTACCATGGTTTTAAAGAGTGTCAGAAGCGCGAGGGGCAAGAGGTACCACGGTTTTAGAGAGTTAGAAGCACGAGGGGCTAGAGGTTCCATGGTTTTAAAGAGTTGAAAGCACAAGGGGCTAGAGATACCATGGTTTTAAAGAGTGTCAGAAGCGCGAGGGGCAAGAGATACCATGGTTTAAAGAGTCAGAAGCGCGAGGGGCAAGAAGTACCATGGTTTTAATGAGTGTCAATAGCGCGAGGGGCAAGATGTACCACGGTTTTAAAGAGTCAGAAGCACGAGGGGCTAGAGGTACCATGGGCTTAATGAGTGTCAGAAGAGCGAAAAGCATGAGGTACCATGGTTTTAAAGAATCAGAAGCGCGAAGGGCAAGAGGCACCATGGTTTTTGGTTAACACGTGTCCTGAGCCCCTTTAATCAGCTTTGTCAAAAGAGGTTCCTCTGCCTTTGGCAAAATTGTCTTCTGTCGGCTGAACGCTGAAAAGGCATGGAAATAGGGCAAAATAATAATTGTTTGCTCTAACCAGCATTGCAGGCATTTTCAATAAACAGATAAATGGCTACAAAACACATTGCGGCGCATAAAATAACCAACGCTCGTCAGCTTATAATGATGCAGGTGAGCTCACTAGCACTCACAGGCTCTCTACGATGTGTGCGCCTACCATCACTCACGAGCTCTTCATGATAGGTGTGTACTTGCCAGCACTCACGAGCTCTTTATGATAGGTGGGCGAGCACTCACCAGCACTCACGAGCTTTTTATGATAGGTGGGCACATAATCACGTATGGACTTGATATAATTGAAAATATATTTCAGAACATCGGAGCTGAACTCAATAACGAAGACCGATCGAAAAACTTAGTTCCGATAAATTCACGTTTTCCCGACACTAATTCCTAGGTTTTGTCAGATCAGTCCGCCATAACGTCACAAAATATCCTTGCCCAAAACAGCCCAGCCTACACCGGAAATGAACTCAATCGTGAGTCCCGATGTAGCCAGATCAAACGGAACTCGCGGACCAAAAACTGGCAATGGAAACCGAACTGTAAAAGACGGTCATCACAACGATATACAAATAGAGTCGCGGCCCCACTAACATAATCCGTGTTATAGAAAAGGAAATTGGTAGCAGTGATAAAACGCCTAAAAATAGAGTTAGTGAGTTTGCCGATACCCTCAAATGTTGTTATGTAAATGTTCAGGCTGACAAATGCTTGGTGCAGATTATCTGTATATATTCTAATATTTTTGTAATCTGTCAACCTGTCATTAAACCTCACTAAATTTAAATTTTAAGTACATAATGTCATTGCATCTTCATTTCCTAGACGTCTCAGTGACAAAATCGACGAATTGGGAAACTTTGCAATGAATGTAAAAATCGATACAATAGCAATCCAATGACCGTGAATGGTGTTGGGCACCAGAAATGATCTAGACAAATTCATGTAAAAATCGACACAATAGCAATCCAATGACCGTGGATGATGTTGGGCACCAGAAATGATCTATCTTACAAAGATAGATGAGGACGAGGTGTACTATTCCTTGGAACAATTTCTCTACAAATATTGAAAGTTACTACTTTAAGCCGCAGACACTTTGTATGTTCAAATCGTCGATGAACACATAGAGTGTCAAATCACCCTCGTCTATCGTCCTCTAAAGAGCACGGATGAAGATGCTATCGATCTAAGTCGGCACAACACAACACAGTATTGTGCTTGGAGACTTCAATATCCCTGACCATTGATTGGGAAACCGACGAATGTTTTTTCAACAGTTTATTACAACAAGATTACAACAAGATTGTACACTGCTACTCACCAACGCTTAATTGATTTTGCTGACGATTTGCTCTCAACCAAATAGCAAGAATACCTAACAATATCGTTGATCTTCTATTTAATGCAACGACTCTCATATCACGAACGCTGAGTAGGCGAACCACTGTGAACTACCGACCAAAACTGGATCCATTTCACGATAGAGCTCGAGTTGAAAACGTCAATGAACTACGATAAATACACACATTTTAGATTAGAGAACTATATTGGCTTATGAGAGCCAATGACGTCAGCGAATATAACCCTCGGACGTGATGTCAATCAATCGATAAACATTTTTTCAACAAAACTTTATAACACTGAGTTGAATCATATCCCTCGATTAACAGACGCTCACGGTCAATCAGCCTAAGAGCTGGAGAGGAGAACTGTAGCGTCTTCAGTCTCAAAAGAAATCAAAACACTAGTCATTTTAAAATCACCCACATTACGACGATGAAAAAAACATCAGCAGATGAGTTTTAAAGAAGATCCTGAAACGTGAAGAAAAGTTATGAAATGAAATTGCTGCGAGCCCCCAAAATAATTCAAATACAATTTTAGTTAAATTTCGAAACAAGAGAATTCAGCATCCGAAGTCCATCCTCTTCAGAAGGGTCGTTGAGAGCTGCAAAAAGACGACACTAGGATGAGTGTCGATCCTACTAAACCACTCTTTATGTTCTGTATTTACGGTGGAGAATCCGGATATTCCCAATCGTTTGGATATCACAGCGGAAAGATAAATTCAATCCACAGCCCGTAAGTTTTTATTTTGGCAAAGTTATTAAATGCACAGGTAAATTGAAAGTCGCAAAGTCTCTAGGTCCAGTCGAGTTCATCTCAGAAAACAGAAGAAGACTGAGACCGAAATCGCCGAACCTCACTGAAAGTTTTGTCCCAAATCTTTCACAAATGGCACTTGCACCTCTTAATGGAGAGAAGTTAAATTAACTCAAATGTAATAAAAAAAGGGACCAAAAGTGTTGTTGTCGTTGTTCTTGTTGTTGCTTAGCACCGGATTCTACTTGCGGTGGTGGAAACCGCGCCAGCGCACCGCCCAAAATCCTCGATACCCACCGACTAGAGCTTGCTGAGACAAGGTGGGAGGGGGAGAAAGAGGTGACCGGCTTAGGGGCGTGGTGAAGTGTCATTGCCGATCCTAATTATCTTTGGGTGGTTCTATGTTAGTTAACAAACGACCACTCATGTGGTATAATTTTTTACCGTGGACACCAAACATTGTTAACTTGCAGCGCGTTCGTGTCCCTCAGCCACGTTGCAGCTCACCAACCAGACGCGGGCAGGAATGACCTCATATGGGACATGGACTAGAGTTAAGGCCAAACTTATTTTAATGTTTCATGGGAAAGCAGCGATGGGTATTGCACACTTGTCCTTAAAAAAATGTAATGTATATGATGTGGCTCTGGTGTCCTGAAAGTGTCGGTGGGCCTGAAGCCCCGGCAGCGCACAGTCTGCGTCTACGTCAACATTACAGAGACGACGCACACAGCGCTATCCCCACAGACGTGGATATAATATAATAATACTATAATAACACTTTACTAAAAAACATCAAGGGCATAAAAATACATTTGATACGCAACTTAATATAATAGAAATACGAGTAATCCGCCAGGCTGCTTAGGCAGACGAGTCAAATCAGGAAGCACATTAGAAATAAGATTTGGATTCATAACGGACACATATAATCTTCTATCTAGTGTGTACAGTATGTAAAGTAGGGCGGATTGAGGGAATTTCGCTAAGCCCAGTCCCCAGACACCGCTACCACAGGCAAAGGACTTTGATGCAGTTGGCCCCACCTGACTCACGTAGGCTCCTTCGAGAGCGAGAACACAAAAAGTGTCTCGGCAAGAACCGACCTTTTAGTCTAACTTCAGACTTGGCCAAGTTGATGAAAACTTTGATTACGGATAAAATTACAGAATTCTTAATATCAGACGTGCTGAAGGGTGACTCTAAGCACGGTTTAAACATGCTCGTTCTTGTCTGACGGACCTGCGGCCATTTTTACGAAGCAAAATTTCCAATTGATATCATCTACCTTGATTTCCAAGAGCCTTTCGATTAAGTCCCGCACAGTCGCTTAGTTAGTCAAGGACACAACTCAGTATTCGAGGCGAGCTAAAGAACTAAATAAAATGTTAGTTCACTGAGAGACGCAGCGAGTCGTAATAAACGGAGCCTCCTCCTTTTTGGTAATGTAACAAGTCGCATACCAAGAGGATAAGTTTTAGATCCAGTTATTTTGATAATATTCATAAACGGACTCGATTGCAGCGTACTCAAACATTAGCAAGTTGGCAGACAATACTAAGCTAGGAGGAATAGTGCAAACCAAACATGAGTGTGAGTAGATTGGATTTGATATGAGCTTCATTTCCACCGGAGCCTCAACGTGAATCATAATAGGCTACCCCGTAGAGCGCGACCGTCATCGATTCAGGTGAATTCGCAAGGCCTCGCGTGCGAAAATATGAAGTTTGTCAAGATGAAATCGAATACATATTTCAATTGTGGAGTATTCGCGTATTAGCGCGTGCAAGAAAGTAAGGAGTTAACGCGTATCTTCGTAAATGTATTGTTATCGCTGTGCGAAACGGGGTGGAGAGACCGCTTCACTTGCACAGATATTCGGGGTTTAGACAGCTTCGTATAGTCCGGTGTGTTTTCGGGAAGCGAGAAGCTTTTTCCGGTAGATTGGGTCAGGGAGTAGGCTTTGTAGGTTGCACGGGGGATTCAAGAACGTTTGTTGGGCTACCGCGAGTGCGTTGCAATCCATGAGTAAGTGTTTCACGCTGATAGTCACTTGGTGGCAACAAACAAGGTGGCGCGTTTGGTGCTATGTCGACATCCATCAGGTGGTTGTGAGTTATCCACGTGTGTCTCGTGCACAAGCGGTCGATGAATACTTGGTCTTTTCTGTTGGTGAACTTTGTTTCCCATTCTCCGACTGAGGGTTTGACTGAAAGCATCTTTTGTCTACTCTGTCACCACATTTCATCCCATTGGAATGTTATATGGGAGGGATTCAATCAGACTTGAATAAAATTGTTGATTGGGCAAAAAAAGGGCAAACCAAATTCAATGTCGACAAGTAAAAAGTTATGCACATAAGTCACCATAATCCTAAGCACGAATATTCAATGTCCGGAAGAGAACTAATTCCTGTCACCGAAGAGAGAGCTCTTGGTGTCATCATTAGTAACGACTTGAAGCCGCAACCAATTACCCATGCTTTAAAAAACGCAAATGAAATGCTAGAGATAATGAGTCGCACTTTCTCGTACAAGAGCAGACACATTATTCTTAAATTGTACTTTTCATTCGTTAGACCGCGTCATGAGTATTACGTCCAATTGGGTCTCCATATCTCCTAAAATAATACGTTCTTAAACTAGAGCATGTTCAGCGTAGGGCAACAAATGCAGTCCCCTCGCCGCGCAATAAGGCGTACTAGAGCATGTTCAGCGTAGGGCAACGACCGCAGTCCCCTTGCCGCACAATAAGGCGTACTGGAGCATGTTCAGCGTTGGGCAACGAACGCAGTCTCCTCGCCGCGCAATAAGGCGTACTAGAGCATGTTTAGCGTAGGGCAACTAACGCAGTCCCCTCGCCCCGCAATAAGGCGTACTAGAGCATGTTCAGCGTAGGGCAACTAACGCAGTCCCCTCGCCGCGCAATAAGGCGTACTAGAGCATGTTCAACGTAGGGCAACGAACGCAGTCCCCTCGCCGCGCAATAAGGCGTACTAGAGCATGTTCAGCGTAGGGCAACTAACGCAGTCCCCTCGCCCAGCAATAAGGCGTACTAGAGCATGTTCAGCGTAGGGAAACTAACGCAGTCCCGTCGCCGCGCAATAAAGCGTACTAGAGCATGTTCAGCGTAGGGCAACGACCGCAGTCCCCTTGCCGCACAATAAGGCGTACTGGAGCATGTTCAGCGTTGGGCAACGAACGCAGTCCCCTCGCCGCGCAATATGGCGTACAAGAGCATGTTCAGCGTAGGGCAACGAACGCAGTCCCCTCGCCGCGCAATAAGGCGTACTAGAGCATGTTCAGCGTAGGGCAACTAACGCAGTCCCCTCGCACCGCAATAAGGCGTACTAGAGCATGTTCAGCGTAGGGCAACTAACGCAGTCCCCTCGCCCCGCAATAAGGCGTACTAGAGCATGTTTAGCGTAGGGCAACTAACGCAGTCCCCTCGCCCCGCAATAAGGCGTACTAGAGCATGTTCAGCGTTGGGCAACTAACGCAGTCCCCTTGCCGCGCAATAAGTCGTACGAAAACTGACTTCGCGAACTCAACCCATGTTAGCCATACAAGCGTCTAGTTAGAGGCTGCCTTCATTAGCTGTACAAGCGTCTAGTATAAAGCCGCCTTTATTAGCCGTACAAGCGTCTAGTATGAGGCCGCCTTTATTAGCCGTACAAGCGTCTAGTTAGAGGCCGCCTTTATTATCCGTACAAACGTCTAGTTAGAGGCCGCCTTTATTAGCTGTACAAGCGTCTAGTTAGAGGCCGCCTTTATTAGCCGTACAAGCGTCTAGTTCGAGGCCGCCTTTATTAGTCGCACAAGCGTCTAGTTAGAGGCCGCCTTTATTAGCTGCACAAGCGTCTAGTTCGAGTCCGCCTTTATAAGCCGTACAAGCGTCTAGTTAGAGGCCGCCTTTATTAGCTGTACAAGCGTCTAGTTAGAGGCCGTCTTTATTAGCCGTACAAGCGTCTAGTTAGAGGCCGCCTTTATAAGCCGTACAAGCGTCTAGTTAGAGGCCGCCTTTATTAGCCGTACAAGCGTCTAGTTAGAGGCCGCCTTTATTAGCCGTACAAGCGTCTAGTTAGAGGCCGCCTTCATTAGCCGTACAAGCGTCTAGTCAGAGGTACCGTGATCGAAGTGTGGAAGATTATCTGGAGTAAAGAACTCGTAGAGTGGACGAGCCTATTTATTCTAGATGCGAATGAAGTGACCAAGAATTATGCTTACAAAATCGTCGGTAAGCGCTTTAGAATCGAAGTATTGCGTACCTTCTTCACGTATAATATAAAAATCGTCACTAATTAAAAATTGTTTTCAATGTTGAAATATCATACAATTCAGTTTCGAGCAGGGAAATGAGCCTGGAAAGTTTTTAAAAATAGTCCGATTCAATTAAGACCTGAAATTCCATTTCAAATCTCCAGATTGCATTTATTCCATTTTCTCAGTCACTTCGACGCCATTACGCCCACGTGCCTTTCTCAGTTCATGATTTCCGTATGCAAATCGGCCCCTTGGTTAAGGGTAGGCGTGGCGGCGTTGGTTCTATGATAATATTGTGTACAGTTGAAAAATTGCAAATCATCTTGATCTTCCGGTAATAAGTCTGAGGTAACCAATTGGCAAATGCGGATTGGGCTTAGACGTTCACTTCCCAGAGAATCTATCTACTCCTAAAAGGCAATTTATTTCGGGCCAAAAGGCCTTTGCTGTCTTTTAACACTTGTAAAGACTCGTAAAAACTTTGGTAAAAGCAGCCCCTGCAACACACTCTCTTGTAGGACCTTGGCCAACACTTCAACCAAAGCGGCCACCGCACTACACTATTCCGCGGAAGCTCGGTCAATACTCTGACAAAAACAGGTCTCGCGGCACACTGTGTCGCGAACCCTCGGCTAACACTTTGCGCAAATCAGCTCCCGCAAAACACGCTCGTGGATCTGGGCCAATATTTTCTTAGTCAGCCGCTGATTCACTCATTCAGTATCATTCAGAAAAACTCATTGGAACCCCACCTAATGAGCGGTTCGCCTCATTGGTACCCCACATAATGAGCAGTTCGCCTCATTGGTACCCCACGTAATGAGCGAACTGCTCATTACGTGGGGTCTCATTGGTACCGCACATAATGAGCAGTTCGCCTCAATGGTACCCAACCTAATGAACAGTTCACCTCATTGGAACCCCACCTGATGAACAGATCACCTCATTGAAACCCTGCCTAAAAAGCAGTTCGCCTCAATAGAACCACACCTACTGAGCAGTTTGTCTCAATAGAACCCCACCTAATAAGCAGCTCGCCTCAATAGAACCACACCTACTGAGCAGTTTGTCTCAATAGAACCCCACCTAATAAGCAGTTCACCTCAATAGAACCACACCTACTGAGCAGATTGTATCAATAGAACCCCACCTAATAAGCAGCTCGCCTCAATAGAACCACACCTACTGAGCAGTTTGTCTCAATAGAACACACCTAATAAGCAGCTCGCTTTAATAGAACCACACCTACTGAGCAGTTTGTCTCAATAGAACCCACCTAATAAGCAGCTCGCTTTAATAGAACCACACCTACTGAGCAGTTTGTCTCAATAGAACCCACCTAATAAGCAGCTCGCCTCAATAGAACTCACCATAATGAGCAGTTGGCGCCATAGGAACCCAAACCAATGTGAAGGGGGGCGCGACATTGAAGAGGCTTGAGACTAATGTGTTACCAGCTAAAGGAAGGGCGGCGGACGTTTCAGAAGACACGGCGCCGTGGCAGCGGGTGCAGCAGTGAGGCAGAAAATAACTAACGCTGAGGATAGATAAAGTGATACAGCGCTTGAATTTGCCAGCCCAAGAGGGTAAATTAAATACCAGTGATTACTAGCCGTGTAACATCTCAGGTGCAGATCAATAATAATATTCATTGCTGCTGTTGCATCGATGGGCTCGTTCCAATCAGCCAGTAAAGCTGGTCGAAAAAAACGTTTTATACCCCCTTTGTTCTGTTGAATTTATAGGCGTCCATCTGGCGTCTCCTCGACCTCTTCTGAGCAATAATTGTAACAATTAAAAATATGTGATAATCGCTCGTTTCAGGGCATCAACGAAAGCATATTGTTGGCGCCCACCGGACCGACAATCATTGAGGACATCTTGCGGTCCAACGTGCCATTGATCTTTAGGACACAAATTCTTCCAAAATGCTCTTCAAACATTTCGGTTACCAATCGATGAGAAATAAACCATGGTGATGTTCCTAGTTAGGGGACAGGCGCGGTAGGGGGCGCTGGAAGAGGCAACGATGTGACAGCCACACTGCTGTTAATGAAACCATGGCGCTGTTCCTAGTTAGGGGACCGGCACGGTAGGGGGCGCTGGAAGAGGCAACGAAGTGACCGCCACACTGCTGTTAATGAAACCATGGCGCTGTTCCTAGTTAGGGGACCAGCACGGTAGGGGGCGCTGGAAGAGGCAACGAAGTGACAGCCACACTGCTGTTAATGAA
>SDVV010003942.1:0-20743 GCA_016164225.1 Gammarus roeselii
TGGACGATGATTTAGCCCCTGCATCACTGCTAGTTGCTGGCATCAATGGACGTAATTAGCCCCTGCATCACTGCTAGTTGCTGGGATCAGTGGACGATGATTTAGCCCCTGCATCACTGCCAGTTGCTGGGATCAGTGGACGATGATTTAGCCCCTGCATCACTGCTAGTTGCTGGCATCAATGGACGTAATTAGCCCCTGCATCACTGCTAGTTGCTGGGATCAGTGGACGATAATTTAGCCCCTGCATCACTGCCAGTTGCTGGGATCAGTGGACGATGATTTAGCCCCTGCATCACTTCAAAGTGCTAAAATCAGTGGACGATGGTTTAGCCCCTGCATCACTTCAAGTTGCTAAGATCAGTGGACGATGGTTTAGCCCCTGCATCACTGCCAGTTGCTGGCATCAGTGGACGATGATTTACCCCTTGCATCCCTGCCAGTTGCTGGCATTAGTGGACGTAGGCGTTGCCTCTGCATCACTGCCAGTCGCCTCTCTTATCATCGGACGATAGTGTAGCCCCTCAACCCAGGGCAATTCGTGCGACTACCCTGATTTTTATGGAACAAATAAAGTTATGAAACTTTAGTTGTATTGCGCTCTTGTCCAGTTTGTTCGACCATGTTCAGATGGTGCGACCATATTCAGAATGTGCGACTATGTTCAGATGGTGCGACCATGTTCAGATGGTGCGACCATGTCCAGCTTGTGCGACGATGTTTAGATGGTGCGATCATGTTCAGATGGTGCGACCATGTCCAGCTTGTGCGACGATGTTTAGATGGTGCGACCATGTGCAGTTGGTGCGATCTTGTTCAATTGGTCCTACCATGTTCAGTGTACGACCATGCTCTGTTGGCGGGACCATGCTTTGTTGACGCTATCATGTTCAGTCGGTGCGACCCTGCTCAGTTGGTGCGACCCTGTTTAGTTGGTGCGTTCATGTTCAGCTGGTACGACCCTGTTTAGTTGGTGCGTTCATGTTGGTGCGTTCATGTTCAGTTGGTGCGGCCATGTTCAGTTGGTGCGGCCATGTTCAGTTGGTACGTTCATGTTCAGTTGGTGCGACCATGTTCAGTTGGTGCGTTCATGTTCAGTTGGTGCGACCATGTTCAGTTGGTGCGGCTCTGTTTAGTTAGTGCGTTCATGTTGGTGCGACCATGTTCAGTTGGTGCGACCATGTTCAGTTGGTGCGTTCATGTTCAGTTGGTGCGACCATGTTCAGTTGGTGCGACCATGTTCAGTTGGTGCGACCATGTTCAGTTGGTGCGACCATGTTTAGTTGGTGCGTTCATGTTCAGTTGGTACGACCATGTTCAGTTGGTGCGACCATGTTTAGTTGGTGCGACTCTGTTAAGTTGGTACGACCATGTTCAGTTGGTACGACCATGTTCAGTTGGTACGACCTTGTTCAGTTGGTACGACCATGTTCAGTTGGTACGACCATGTTTAGTTGGTGCGACTCAGTTTAATTGGTGCGTTCATGTTCAGTTGCTACGACCATGTTTAGTTGGTGCGTTCATGTTCAGTTGGTACGACCATGTTTAGTTGGTGCGACCCTGTTTAGTTGGTGCGTTCATGTTCAGTTGGTACGACCCTGTTTAGTTGGTGCGTTCATGTTTAGTTGGTGCGTTCATGTTCAGTTGGTGCGTTCATGTTCAGTTGGTGCGACCCTGTTTAGTTGGTGCGTTCATGTTTAGTTGGTGCGTTCATGTTTAGTTGGTGCGTTCATGTTCAGTTGGTACGACCATGTTCAGTTGGTGCGGCCGCAGTAGGCCAGTAGTTACATCATTAATTATTCCGACATGCTCTTTTATTAGTGTCATTTGATCCAAGCTCGAATCTGTCTCTACTTGGCGTGACGGACACTCTGAGGACGCTGAGCAATACCTCCCATGGTGACGCTTTGTTCTATGCCAACTGAACTAATGCGTTGATGTTGGTACTGGTCCATATGTGTATCATGTGGCGAAACAAAGTGTTTCCATATCACTCTTTTTATCAACGACTGCGAAGCGTTCTGTGGATTGAAATGTGAGACTATTAAAATTTCTGAGATCAATGAACTGCCCCATTGTCTGAAAACGTGTTTGAACCAAAAACTGTTCTCGTTCTAGGCATGAACATCTATTCATGGCGTCCTAGTTCTAAGCATGAACATTTTCTCATGGCGTCCCAGTTCTAAGCATGAACATCTATTCATGGCGTCCCAGTTCTAAGCATGAACATCTACTCATGGCGTCCCACTCCTAAGCATGAACATCTACTTATGGCGTCCCAGTTCTAAGCATGAACATTACTCATGGCGTTCCACTTCTAAGCATGAACATCTACTTATGGCGTCCCAGTTCTAAGCATGAACATCTACTCATGGCGTCCCAGTTCTAAGCATGAACATCTAGTCATGGCGTCCCAGTTCTAAGCATGAACATCTACTCACGGCGTCCCAGTTCTAAACATGAACATCTACTCGTGGCGTCACAGTTCTAAACATGAACATCTACTCATGGCGTCCCAGTTCTAAACATGAACATCTACTCATGGCGTCCCAGTTCTAAGCATGAACATCTACTCATGGCGTCCCAGTTCTAAGCATGAACATCTACTCATGGCGTCCCAGTTCTAAACATGAACATCTACTCATGGCGTCCCAGTTCTAAACATGAACATTTACTCATGACGTCCCAGTTCTAAGCATGAACATCTAGTCATGGCCTCCCATATCTAAGCATGAACATCTACTCGTGGCGTCCCAGTTCTAAGCAGGAGCATCTATTCATGGCGTCACGGTTCTAGGCATGAACATCTACTCATGGCGTCCCAGTTCTAAGCATGAACATCTACTTATGGCGTCCCAGTTCTAAGCATGAACATCTACTCATGGCTACCCAGTTCTAAGCAGAAGCATCTATTCATGGCGTCACGGTTCTAGGCATGAACATCTACTTATGGCGTCCCAGTTCTAAGCATGAACATCTACTCATGGCGTCCCACTTCTAAGCATGAACATCTACTTATGGCGTCCCAGTTCTAAGCATGAACATCTACTCATGGCGTCCCAGTTCTAAGCATGAACATCTAGTCATGGCGTCCCAGTTCTAAGCATGAACATCTACTCACGGCGTCCCAGTTCTAAACATGAACATCTACTCGTGGCGTCACAGTTCTAAACATGAACATCTACTCATGGCGTCCCAGTTCTAAACATGAACATCTACTCATGGCGTCCCAGTTCTAAGCATGAACATCTACTCATGGCGTCCCAGTTCTAAGCATGAACATCTACTCATGGTGTCCCAGTTCTAAACATGATCATCTACTCATGGCGTCCCAGTTCCAAACATGCACATTTACTCATGACGTCCCAGTTCTAAGCATGAACATCTAGTCATGGCCTCCCATATCTAAGCATGAACATCTACTCGTGGCGTCCCAGTTCTAAGCAGAAGCATCTATTCATGGCGTCACGGTTCTAGGCATGAACATCTACTCATGGCGTCCCAGTTCTAAGCATGAACATCTACGCATGGCGTCCCAGTTCTAATTGATGGTCGGCTTTTCACTGGGTCATCGGCTGAGTTGTAGAGTAGTTTACATGCTACGACGATGCAATATGCAGCTTACGAACTTCACAGCTGGCCCAAATACCCAGTGATTGGCCCACATCTGTATATACGATCTCGAAGCGAGTGTTGAGGGAAACAATGTCCTCCCGTTACGCGACAACCTGTGGCCGGCCAGTTACTCTACAACACTACTACTACATCTATAGTTACTCCACGACACTGCTACTTCTTCTGTTGTTACTCCACAACACTACTACTTCATCTAAAGTTACTCCACAACACTGCTACTTCATCTATAGTTACTCCACAACACTACTACTTCATCTTTAGTTACTCCACAACACTACTACTTCTTGTATAGTTACTTTACAACACTACTACTTCATCCATAGTTACTCCACAACACTACTACTTCATCTATAGTTACTCCACAACACTACTTCTTCATCTATAGTTACTCCACAACACTACTTCTTCATCTATAGTTACTCTACAACACTACTACTTCTTCTATAGTTCCTTCACAACACTGCTACTTCATCTATAATTACTTCACAACACTGCTACTTCTTCTATAGTTACTTCACAACACTACTACTTCATCTATAGTTACTCCACAACACTACTACTTCATCTATAGTTACTCCACAAGACTACTTCTT
This sequence comes from Gammarus roeselii, assembly GCA_016164225.1. Classification (NCBI taxonomy): domain Eukaryota; kingdom Metazoa; phylum Arthropoda; class Malacostraca; order Amphipoda; family Gammaridae; genus Gammarus; species Gammarus roeselii. Next base: position 4,230 of record SDVV010003942.1, read on the forward strand.
CATCTATAGTTACTCTACAACACTACTACTTCTATAGTTCCTTCACAACACTGCTACTTCATCTATAATTACTTCACAACACTGCTACTTCTTCTATAGTTACTTCACAACACTACTACTTCATCTATAGTTACTCCACAACACTACTACTTCATCTATAGTTACTCCACAAGACTACTTCTTCATCTATAGTTACTCTACAACACTACTACTTCTATAGTTCCTTCACAACACTGCTACTTCATCTATAATTACTTCACAACACTGCTACTTCTTCTATAGTTACTTCACAACACTACTACTTCATCTATAGTTACTCCACAATACTAGGTACCACTTCCATGCTTGTTCGCTGCTCAAATTCCTGAAGCAATGGCAACCTCGCCTATCGCCCCAATCTAACCCCTGCTTAACGCCGTGTGCGACGAGTATCTCTGCTAGATTGTGTGTCCAGAGGTCCAGCATCGTTCCCTGGCTCCAGCCTGTTCCGGTATTAGTTGTGTTTGATGAAGTGTGGAGGTCGGACATCGTTTCTTCGCGGTGGTGTGATTAACCCGGACCAAGCGCTGTTTTTTCTTCCAACTTACTCCGTCGGTGTTGCGTATTGGGTATTGTTCCCACACTCAAGTTGTGATCTGGGGGTACCTGATAACCTTGATATGCCAGTGTATTCGATTTTTGCAGTTATCTCGTTTGAAAATAGACCACAGTCACTTTTGTAGTTGGCATGATGCTTTGAGAAGATTTATTTAACCATCTGCTATCATATCTAGTGAAAATTATATAGATCGTTTTTGTTGGCTTTTCATGCCGCCGTATGTGATCTGTTTATCGAAGTCCTGACCTGCAAAATGTGGGGTGACTTCCTTAAGATAATTGATGTGTCGCAAGTGTTCCAGACATATATTTTACGCGTCGCGAAAATAACGTTGAAGAAGTCTGGCTCCTCTGCGAAAGGTACGAGATCAGTGATATTATATATTGATTCATGTGCCGTCATCGTAGCTTTATTTTACAAGGCCGCCGTGGCCGAGTGCTTAGCGTGTCCTACTGCAGTGTCAGCCTCTGGTGCATGGACACGGCGGTCTTGTGGCGGGGAGATTGGGCGTCTCCCCCCTCTGTGTCAGCTTAACTTAGCCACCATCCTAACTAAGGGGACACGGCTGTATGTTTATACATACAATTGTTTTCTGTTGGATCAAGCGAGATGAGAACAATCGGTGACCTGTGCTTTCATTTTGTTAGGTTCGACAACCGGTGACCTGTGTTTTTATTTTGTTAGGTTTAACAACCAGTGACCTGCGTTTTTATTTTGTTAGGTTTAACAACCAGTGACCATTGTTTTTATTTTGTTTGGCTTAACAACCAGTGACCTGTGTTTTTATTTTGTTTGGTTTAACCACCAGGGACCTGTGTTTTATTTTGTTTGGTTTAACCACCAGTGACCTGTGTTTTTATTTTTTAGGCTTAATCACCAGTGACCTGTGTTTTATTTTGTTAGGTTTAACCACCAGTGACTTGTTTTTATTTTGTTAGGCTTAACCACCGGTCACCTGTGTTTTTATTTTGTTAGATTTGTTTGGCTATGACAAGGATGGTCAGTCTTCTTGACGGAAGAGCGTGAATCCGTCACCAAGCTTTGACCGCGCGTTTCAACGAAAGTAGTTTGACGCCTAAGATGTTAGAGAGAACACGCATGCAATATCGTTGTGACGACCAACTCCTCTGTAATCACTGCTACAGCACAGTAACCGCGCCTAAGATGTTAGAGAGAACACGCATGCAATATCGTTGTGACGACCTACTCCTCTGTAATCACTGCTACAGCACAGGAACCGCGCCTAAGATGTTAGAGAGAACACGCATGCAATATCGTTGGGCGACAACAGGGTGAATAACTACTGATTTCGTGTCTGTAAAAACTTGAAGTTTTTAAGATCAAGATTTGGTAGCTTATCCCATAATAAAACTAAGATTTGTAAACATTCTGGAGTTGGAACTCTGAGTAGCTTTATATCTGCGATGTCATGAGTCTGTACATGCCTAACATGTTTTGTGCCGCCCTGTACATGGATGAGACATGAAATGTTATGAGGGCATAACACCGCAGCACTTCGATGCTGTGATAATATGTAGAGAAAGTGTGACCTACGGCTTGAAGCGAAATGACGTCTTTCAACTCCTATCTCGAGTTATAACAATCATGGAAAATGTTCAAGCACACTGATGCTTTTCTGCGGGTGAATATCAGTCGCGACTAGGCAAATCATGAACCAAGAATATCGCCTCCACTCCCTCCCTTCCTGCCTCCACCGGTATAGTGGTTCCCCCATCGGCGCAAGGAGTATAGCATCTTCCCTTGGTTTTGACTCTTTGTTCATCCCTTGATTTTATATCATCGTTCCTACCTTGGTTCTAAATCTTTGTTCCTCCCTTGGTTCTAAACCTTCCTTTCTCCCTCCCTTGGTTCTAAATTTTTGTTCCTCCCTTGGTTCTAAATTTTTGTTCTTCCCTTGGTTCTAAACCTTCGTTCCTCCCTCCCTTGGTTCTCAATCTTTGTTCCTCCCTTGGTTCTAAATCTTTGTTTCGTTGAGCACACTTCTCAGCCCGTGTGTGCTGCCTTTCACTTGACTGGGCCGCGCAGAAACTGTGCACGGGGAGGTGTGCGCTGTGTCGGGCTCACGTCCTTCTTCAATCCGTAGGTACTATCGGTTACAAAGGTAGAGACCTTATTTTAAATTACGCTTGCTATTTAATCTTCAATTCAATCAAATTGTATGCATGTTAGGTAAGTTTTTAGGGTTGTAAGTTTACAGCCAAACGTCTGGAGGAAATGCAAATGTGTGAATCCATACTATAAAACATACAATCTCGGTGCGGGGATGGCGTAAGCAAAACGTGGAATTATAAATAAGATCTCTATCTTTGTAACCGATAGTACACAGATTCCACAAACAAGAACAACAGGGACTTATCGCGTGTTGTTATCGACATTCCAGCATTGAGTTATAATATTTTTATTTATACACAAATTTATCTGTTTTCTTCAGGCGTATGGCTGCCTACATTCGGACCTGGAAAATCTACATAAATGCATGATATTCAATTAAAATGCTGTGATGTTTAATTTAAAACGCGTAAAGGACTCCTGTTGTTGATAGCACCATCACTGCAATAAACGCCTTATTCTCACGCTTTGATCCAACAAAACTGTAAGGAAATTCCTAATGCATGTTGGACATTGACGACTTCTTATGTATTATGCCATTAACGGCTGTATGTATTAGGTCATTAACGACTGCATGTATTATGACATTAACGACGTTATGTATTATGACATTAACGACGTTATGTATTAGGCCATTAACGACTGCATGTATTATGACATGAACGACTACATGTATTAGGCCATCAACGACTGTATGTATTAGGACATTAACGATTGCAGGTATTAGGACATTTAGAACTGTATGTATTAGGATATTAACAACTTTATGTATTCGGACATCAACGACTGTATGTATATCAGTCAAAAATACGTTCGGTATCTCGAAAATCCAGTACTTACTGCTATGACGGCATCTAAACTGGTTTCTGCTGCTCAGAATTGAGGTTTGAAACACAAACAGAGGCCAATCTAATCACTGAAAGGTAATTTGAGTAGTCCCCTGTTCGACGGCTTCCAAGGTTTATATTTCAGCCTAGAGTATTAAACGGTATTGGTGGGAGAATTTGTGAGTCAGTTAACGGTCTTGTTTGCCTAGCTTACTATGCGTCATCAGCTGATCGTAATGAGTGTTGGGGACCCCGCTGGAGTGTCACAAGTGTTTAATATCGAAGCACGAGTAATCTGGTACCTATTAGGGCATTACTTTGCTGAGTCGTAGGCACCACTTGTTCATGATATTGATAAACTCTATTGTCTTGTTTAGAAATGGTAGTTGATTGTAGAGTACAGCGTGCGATGATCAACTAATTCTTCTCCTAGGGGTCGAGAAGAGACAACAAACCATTTCCACGCATGACGGGTGGCCGAAGGCAAGACTCTCCTTACAGCCATACACATCTTGACGCTACATTGTGCATACACATCTTGACGCTACATTGTGCAATTGTACAAATCTGAGCTCTGCCACTCACTCCACGTCGTAAGTGAACATTGAGGCTGATTTCCGCTGCGTGGTCCGACAACTTACGTGTCAGATACGCACCGGGCTGGTTTCGTCACACCATCAAGATAGAATTCATCATATCCAACTTTCTGGAAAGGCTTCTGTGAACATCCGAGTGTTGTTGCGGGTCTTTCTCCGTGCACAAGTTGTGCCGGGTAGTACACGTCTTGGACGGGCTTGGTGAGGACGTTATCTCTGTGGAGTGATCAACTAGTGGAAAAAACGAACTGGCACCTTTGTGCGTTAACTTGAAAACACTCCGCCTTGCTTCACACGCCTTGCTCAACATCATGGGACTCTCGCATGTGATTTCATTTGCTGATGGCCTTACATGATCCGGGTTTTTAAAGGAACTGTTATCTACTTACTTTATGACGAAATAAGGGTTCTCAGTAATGATTGAGTTTATGCTAGTCCTAGCTTAGATATATTACAAGATAAGCGGTATTCGAACCCGCCACTGTCAGAGAGCGAGGCGGTTGCTATACCTACTACACCATGACTACTTTTTCGTATCTATATCATACGTGCTACGTTACTTGTCGGCCGAAACGTTTATTAGGGTAGCTTAAATCATGTTCCATTGATTCATTTTGTATTGGGTATACCTTATTTTGCACATCTACATGGACGCCCTGAGGCGGTGCAATAATTCACCTTAAAATGCGGGGTCGAGACATTTTGACGCCTCCATTTAAGGCGTTAATGGAAATGGGACTCGTCCTATCCTTGGTTATTGTCATGTTCGTGATCGTGCCTCCGGAAATCATTTCATTGTTTGACTATAACATGGTCATAATTGTACGAAGAGCCGTGGCTATCAATTCATGTACCTTTTTTATGAAAAAATGTGTACCTGTATTTGCCACCTCATCTGGTACGAAGGCTCTACTCAACTCAAACTGTCTGATAATTCCTTAGCAATGTGCCTGGTAGCATTTCATGGCTGGTAATGAATTCTCGCTTTATCTGGCTTACAGCTAGGACTTTTATCAAGTTGTATGGCCGTGCTCTTGGTTTACAGCTTGTGTATGGCTGTTGCCAAGGTTTACAGCTGTGGCTTGTATGACTGCTGCTTTTGATGGCGGGTGTTTGGGTAGCGTTGAGGTCTTTTGGATCCGGCCAGTCTGTGACTCTAACGCGGTCATAAAATAAGCCATTTGTGAACTGCTCGTGGATGCTGGCTGTTGCATCCCCCTTCTTGCCTCGGCAGGCATCCACCCCTGTTGCCCGAGGGTAGAAGGATTCAGCCTGTGGCCTCACGTATCAAAATGAAACTAGCCTATCATTGGTTGATTGGTCTTTGGCTTGATTGGTCAGAAACACCAGCCTTCTTGATGACTGTTCTCCAAGTAAAGGTGATTGAAATCCTATTTGAAAATATTGATGTTACCGCAGGCTCGACGAATATAATTGTTGCTCTGATCTAGTTGCGGCATGTATAACGCTACCTCACACTAGGAGGGCGCAGGCTAGCTAGCCGACTAGAGTTTTCGAGGTTGCTGTCGACTGCGCAGTGTTTCCGTCGCACCACTTCCGGCTCAGCGAAAGTTCGCCGAACTATGCATTCAATCTCGCAGTATGGGTACCTAGTGCACGCAGTATGGGGACCTGGTGCACGCAGTATGGGTACCTAGTGCACGCAGTATGGGGACCTGGTGCACGCAGTATGGGGACCTGGTGCCCGCAGTATGGGTACCTAGTGCACGCAGTATGGGAACCTGGTGCACGCAGTATGGGTACCTAGTGCACGCAGTATGGGGACCTGGTGCCCGCATCCTGCATTACTTTACTAATCAAAACGAGTGCGGGGCCCGGCTCTTGAGTAACATATCAGGTAATTAATCAATAGTTCATCAGGTAGTTACTCAATAGTATCATAACGGTTCATTCCCCGAGAATTGTTGCGCTTCTGTGGAATTGCTACCTAATGTTCCAACCCATTATTTTATTGCTGCGCTTCTTTGTTATTGCTACCTAAAGTTCCATTCCAGTATTTAAGTAGGATAGCTTTTAAGTTGATTTATCAGCATTATGATTGACGAACATAACCGTCCTTCTGCCTTTTACTCTCACTAACGTAGCACCCTGTCTTGTTGCGTGTCGCATCACCTCGACAGATGGTTGGTGCCTGCCAGCATCGACTCACTCTACCTACATAACTGCTTGCATTGCCTTCAGGATAGGTAGACGGCAAGTTGCATTACCTCGACAGATGGTTGGTGCCTGCCAGCATCGACTCACTCTACCTGCATAACTGCTTGCATTGCCTTCAGGATAGGTAGACGGCTAACGACTAATCAATACTTGACCTACTTTAATCTTTATGATTATGTGCGCCGCTACGTCCTTTGTCAGGTCTGATATGAACGCCAGTATTTGCGTTTGACATGACGTCAATCAACGTAAACCAGCTGCTGATCAGGGTAATCAATTGCTGCGCAGTCTTAATGCAGCGGAAATTAACGTAAAACCCAATGCACCAGCCACAGATTTATAAGAAATTATGCCTCTTGAACGCACCTATTCGATGCGTTTGCTCTCTCACACTGCAGCTTGCACTGCCCAGGATCGGTAGTTAGCATTCGTTTACCACGCTGCAGCTTGCACTGCCCAGGATCGGTAGTTAGCATTCGTTTACCACGCTGCAGCTTGCACTGCCCAGGATCGGTAGTTAGCATTCGTTTACCACGCTGCAGCTTGCACTGCCCAGGATCGGTAGTTAGCATTCGTTTACCACACTGCAGCCTGCACTGCCCAGGATCGGTAGTTAGCATTCGTTTACCACGCTGCAGCTTGCACTGCCTAGGATCGGTAGTTAGCACTCGTTTACCACGCTGCAGCTTGCACTGCCCAGGATCGGTAGTTAGCATTCGTTTACCACACTGCAGCTTGCACTGCCCAGGATTGGTAGTAAGCATTCGTTTATCACACTGCAGCCTGCACTGCCCAGGATCGGTAGTTAGCATGCGTTTACCACACTGCAGCCTGCACTGCCCAGGATCGGTAGTTAGCATGCGTTTACCACACTGCAGCTTGCACTGCCCAGGATCGGTAGTTAGCATGCGTTTACCACACTGCAGCCTGCACTGCCCAGGATCGGTAGTTAGCATTCGTTTACCACACTGCAGCTTGCACTGCCCAGGATCGGTAGTTAGCATTCGTTTACCACACTGCAGCTTGCACTGCCCAGGATCGGTAGTTAGCATTCGTTTACCACGCTGCAACTTGCACTGCCCAGGATCGGTAGTTAGCGTTCGTTTACCACACTGCAGCCTGCACTGCCCTGGATCGGTAGTTAGCATTCGTTCAAGTCTCCAGAGAATATCAAGGGCTGGCATCGATGTCTGCATCACCAGAGCCATGAAACATTTATTGTGCTGTGGCAATTTTTATCTGGAGGAATTTGTGGATCATTATTATGTTTAGTAACATTTTTCTGTCTAAGAGACATTGATCTTAATTAGATCGAAAACCATTGATTTAAACTTCTTCGTAGAATGATGGGAAAATTTTGGTTGGAGTTTGCAACTGCATTTTTGTTAGGAATCGGCTGTCGGTTTCCTGCCGTGCCGCCGCTTGATGGCGCCACGTGCTGCTATCATTTGTTAGTGTACTGGTTCTACAAACTGCTTCAATCCTCAGCGCGACCTTCACCTACACCGCCATTAGCCTCATGTCAGGGCATATTAGGGACAAATTGCAGTTTCCATTACTTTCCAAGTTCCGCTGGGTATAGTTGGACCAACTATTCTGCTCATGTAATTAGTTATTGTGTGTTGCCCTACCCTGAGTATCGTCACCACGCCTGCACGTGCAGCGCCCACGACAGGCCGTCACGCCAGCATTATTGGTGTTGTTACTACAGACTAAATCACCGGGCCGTGTAGGCCTTGGAGTGCTGTACTAGCACTAATACGGGAGAGTTACGTCGGATATGTTACTGCAACTATGCGCGTCAGTTCGACGCGACCGTGGTAACATTTAAAGCGTAGTCACACTTCTGGGTGACCGTGTCGCAGAGTATTTATGTGTTGTAGACAGGATACGGCGTGGCGACAGGTAATTAGGAATAAACTCACTATCCATTTTCTCTAACCTTCCTTCGGCGAGTGGGGCCGAGGGAAGGTTGGTGGTATCGAGGCGTCAACCTTCTTCCGGCTGTAGAACTGGGAATTGAAGTATACTCGATGGTGTTAATTTTAACGATCGCGCTGTTTGAATAACGTGACACTTTTATCCGGCCAATAATTCCGGTGGCAACATGACTTTAATATTGGCACTGTAGATAAGTAGCACTTTTAATAACCTCGATCTGTTGGGAGTCGAGGGAACTATCAACGTGTTGTCGAGTAGATTTAGAGAACTTCTTTCTATATGGTACTGTTGTGCTGAGTCACCGCACCCAACCTCCGTCCTCTCCTGTTTCGTCCAATGCTGCCCCACTGTGTCGCCGCAACCACCAGCCCCATCCCCCCCCTGTTCCGTCCACTGCTGCCATGCTTGCTGTGTCGCCGCACCCAGCAGCTCCTTCCCTCCTGGTCCGTCCACTGCTGCCATGCATTGTCCTCGCACACACCAGCCCCGTTCCTCCTGTTCCGTTCACTGCTGCCGTGCTGTGTCGCTGCACCCATCAGCCTCGTCCCGCCTATTGTGACCGCGGTCATGCAAGACGTCCATAACCCACGTCCCGCCTTTTCTGAATACTGCTGCCATGCTGTGTCGTCGCACCTACCAGCCCCGTCCTTCCTGGTCTGTCCACTGCTGCCATGCTGTGTCGCCGCACACACCAGCCTCGTCCCTCCTGTTTCGTCCACAGCTGCCATGATGTGTCGTCGCACTCACCAGCTTTGTCCCTCCTGTTTCGTCCTCTACTGCCGTGCAGTGTCGTCGCACCCACCAGCCCCGTCCCGTATGTTCCGCCCACTGCTGCCATGCCGTGTCGCCGCACTGTCCACTGCTGCCAGGGTGCTTCGTCGCACCCACCGCTCTTTCCTGTCAGCTTCGTCCACGCGGTGGAGTGTCTCTTTTCGACGATGACTTGCACAAACATAGTCCACAATGTGACTGCCTCACGTTGCCTTGAAAGAAGGTGCTCTTCACAGTAGTTTTCCCTGATGCCGGCACCCACCCTTCGTACCCAACAGCGTTCCTTCGTGTCCTTTAGTTCTGTCAGCTTGCACTCCGGCAGAACTAAATTCGGTAAAGGTTTAGGGGAAAATCCCTAGGGAATTACACTTACTATACGAATGTATGTTCTGACAACGTATATGAACATTGTTTATAATACGATTGTATGTTCTGGCAACGTATACGAATATTGTTTATAATATGAATGTATGTTTTGGCAACGTATATGAGCATTGTTTATAATACGAATGTATGTTCTGGCAACGTATATGAACATTGTTTATAATACGAATGTATGTTCTGGCCACGTATATGAACATTGTTTATAATACGAATGTATGTTTTGGCAACGTATATGAACATTGTTTATAATACGAATGTATGTTTTGGCAACGTATATGAACATTGTTTTTCTAACGGATGATGCATAGTGAATGTTCAGTATCTCAAATATCCAAGCAAAAATTGGGAAAATCCGTGAGCCTTTTTCGACCGTAGATACTAGCGTGGAACTCTTATCACAATATATCTAATGGTACTATGAAGTGCTATCGGTTAAGAAGATAGAGACCTCGTTTTTAATTCCGCGTTTTTTTAACTTTATTTAAATCAAATTGTATGTAGTTGGGTAAGTTTTCATAGTTGTATGTTAACAGTCAAACGTCTGGAGGAAATGCAAATGTGTAAATCCATACGATATTACCGATGTTAGTGTTGAAGTTTACACGTGCCAGTTTGAGCCCGTAACAATTCGTTATATGCTCAAATATTCTATAAAAAGCATATTGCTTCTCCGTAACCTTCGATCGCCGATATACAGAATCGGACCCTGCATTAACGCTAGGAAAAAAACATGGCTCTTTATATCTGTGAATTAAATTATTCCATGCATGCGTATTAGTTGAAGGTGCTCAATGAAACTTTACAATTGGAGTTAGAGGTCATTTTAAGGAAGATGCAACTAAATGCAGATCCGTTCGTTAGAAAAACATTACCTTCTTTGCCAAATGAATGGACGGAATTTCTTCTCTTACGAACGGTGATGTGGTCACGTTTTGTTTTTCTAACCATTTTTTTTTCTGTAAGTCATGTTATTAGTTTATTTTTTTCAACGACTATAGCTACCTACATAGTATGGCTACCTACATGGTATAGCTACGTACTTAATATAGCTACTTACTTAGTATTTTTTGATCAGCGAAGAACGTTTCAAACTTGATACCATTACTTCTTCATGGTGTAATTTGTATCAGTTATGGCGAGGAGTAACAGTGAGACACGAAATCTCATCAGAACATTTATGATGCATTGATTTAAGGGAGTTGGTGCAACGAATTAATCCCTATCTCTCGTTAACAAATGAAACAATCCCTATCTCTCATTAACAAATAAATTAATCCCTATCTCTTTTTAACTAATGAATTAATCCCTATCTCTTTTTAACAAATGAATTAATTCCTATCTCTTATTAAGAAATGAATTAATCCCCATCTCTTTTTAACTAATGAATTAATCCCTATCTCTCGTTAACAAATTAATTAATCCCTATCTCTTATTAACAAATGAATTAATCCCTATTATTTATTAACAAATGAATTAATCCCCATCTGTTTTTAACTGATGAATTAATCCCTATCTCTCGTTAACAAATGAAATAATCCCTATCTCTCTTTAACAAATGAATTAATCCCTATCTCTCTTTAACAAAAGTGAGTCTTGCTTAGCTACGCCATGACAATTGGATCAAATGGCTCAAGATTTAAGTGGGTAATACAGTCTCGGTAACAACCCAAACAAACTGAAGTTTAGGTAATGAATTTTCAAGCAACGCGCTACAAATTGATTGGTCTCAAAAAATTCACGGATTACGTTCATTACCTAAAAATGGCATTTCATCAAATGGTCAATGTCTTAAGAAGATCCACTCGTGTTGAAGGTCGTGTACCACATGCTCTGCATGGATCGTGAGGTACAATTTCGGCCAAATTACTTCTAATGAAACACACAAGTAATCAAGAAACAATTTTTGCCTGCATTTTTTTGTCGTTGCAAAAACGTTTTGTTTCGAGCGTCATCACTAATCATGGTTCTACTTCCATGTCTGCCTCCCAGCAGGCTAGGACTTAGTTCATGGTTGTTTTTCACCTATGAAATGCACAATATTCTACACTGCGCAAATATAAGTGAATTAACGGTGTGCGAATCATACGACAACCAATGCCTACTGTTCGTGTCAATTATTCACTGAGAAGTTCCAATCCGTCCAGTTCTCCTTCAAACGGAAACATATTTTATTTCGCCTCTGTACCGTACCGCATGATATCCCTCCACCGTGACGTGATAAGGGTAGAAACATACATAACAATGGTATTCCTACGAACGTAATCGTTGTTCTAATAATGCTCCCTAGCGTGTGCTTTCTGTTCTCGCGTTGTCTAATGTTTCCTATCAGACCATGTATTTGGTTCGTGCGGAATGCTACAGTCCAGATAACTGGATGACGTCTGGTCCAGTTGCTAATCCTGGAAAGAGACTGTGGATATTCTTTGCTTCAGTGTTTGTTGGGTTCCTTTTTGTATAAACAATTAAGATTTGAAGGACTTGAACAATTCAGATTTGAAGGACTTGAACGATTCAAATTTGAAGGACTTGAACAATTCAGATTTGAAGGGCTTGAAGAATTCAGATTTGAAGGATTGAACAAATCAGATTTGAAGCTCTTAACAATTCAGATTTGAAGGACTTGAACAATTCAGATTTGAATGACTTGTACAATTCAGATTTGAAGGACTTGACAATTCAGATTTGAATGACTTGAACAATTCAAATTTGAAGGACTTGAACAATCAAAATTTGATGGACTTGAACAACTAAAATTTGAAGGACTTGAACAATTCAGATTTGAAGGACTTGAACAATTCAGATTTGAAGGACTTCCTCTGTTTTTCAACTGCTCTAATTACACCTCAGTGCGCTTGCAGATGTCCCGCATCTACAGAGGCAAATTTGCCGGTATGTCATCTGTATCAGAATTAATCAAATACTTTTAGCGAGGGCAATGCCCTACTCCTCTCAACCGGACATTGTTACTCAAGGGCTTGAAATAGACCATTACTTGTCGAATAGATTTTTTTTTTCGATGAGACGAGCTGCCCTTTTGTCTGTTTGCACTTATTGTGATGTCTGAATGAAGTGAGACAATTGTTACCACTACCCAACTGAATTAGACCCTTAAATCTGGTGTTGACGCCTGAGCCTTGATGCAATACATTTTCACCTATTTCGGACTTTCTTTTTTTGTTCAATTGTGACTTGAGGCACGTCGAAGAATTGGTTATATTTTAGCACCTCAATAGACAACAAGGCCTTGCTTATAGGCGCCTCGCTCGTATAGTCCGCCGATTTCTCCCTTCCAGCTCTATTGGCTTCATCGACCCTATCCGTGCGCCTGTTCCTCCCCCCTCTCTCCCCCTCCACTATCTCTGACCATTGTCTCTCCAGCAACATCCTCTGTAACCCCGTGTGAACTTGCTCCCAATAACCCCCTACCCCCTTACCCTATGGTCTGTTCCACCCCCACCGCATGTATTTGAAGTACAGCTATGTTCTGGGGTCCGTTTCCACAGCGGCTCCACTCTGTTTTAGGGTCGCTCTTAGGGTCCAACGTTCAAGTTCCCTAAGCGCATGGTCGAATATTACTTCTTTCAGGTTCCTTTGTGAAATACAGATACATACGCTAGACCGAATCTCCTAGAGGTGGGATGACCGACGGCAAGACGGACCTCACACTCCTCTCGTACACTCACACGCGTACCAAATTTTTGCCTTATAACGCTAATGGGTCCATTTAGGACCCCGCAATACACACTTGGGGTCGGGAAGGTCGGCCACGGGGCCTAACAGCCTTCCCCGGTTTACTGCAGCGGCATCATGATTGCCAGGCCTTCCCCCACCACGTCCATCTCTTTACTCAATAAGATGCATAGGGCTACGTCAAAACGTATTCATTCACAACCATTCTCCACTCACGCCAATCTATTGTACGCTCGCTCGCTATTTCCACACCGAATGATGCCTCTTCACGCTATCCATCCATTCTAACTTTGTTCGTCCATTATTATTTTGCCCACTCACCTCCGGTCTCATCGATCCAATCTCCTGTCATTCATCCTCACCGTGAGTCCAAACCACCTCACAACATGTGAGTCTACAGTCCTCCTACTTTCTCACCACCCCCGTTCTAAATTGAATAACGTTACAGTTTGTTATATCTTGCGGCGTCACTCCCGCCCTCTCCAACATTTTGTCTCAAAAGCATTCAACCTTCTCGCCTCCCTCGTCTTAGTCCCTTGAAGCACCGTTGGGGTAGCTATTCCCTGCTCCATACAACCTTCTCCTGACTTTTAACCCAATAACATACAGCTCTTCAGTGCACCCAACTAGTCCCGTCCGCGCCACATCAGAGCCCAGGTACTTAGGACACTGAACTTCCTCTAATATCTTTCCCATTAGGCGGACACTGATTCCGCTAGCATCGACATTGTTCCAACTCCTCATTGTTTCACTTTTACCCACATTAACTCGCTGTCTTCCCCACTCACACACTTGCCAAACTCCGACACTAGCCTACACAACTTCTCCTCCTAATCTGCCACAAGTGCCGTATCATCCACAAACAGCAGTTGACTCAGCTGCCAACTCCTTCATTTGCTTTAACAACTCTAAACCGGTACCCATCCCCCGTACAAATTTAACTCTCGACCCATGACCACTCCATCCATATAGAGATGGAACTGTTCAGCAATTGCCGAGCCGTGGAGTGTTGCACCGCGGATGAATGTTTACGATGTCATGAGTAGGATGTTTCACGCTTTCTATGGAAATGAGCTTAGCGGGTGTCATGAACTAGCGGTTACTGGAACAGCTGACTGAAATTGAACCCGTAAGTAAGTGTTCAGCTGTGCGGTGTCTCAATTTTGGGTTGTCTAGGTGCTTGAGACGAAGTGTTCCTACATATTGTCGAACGATTTCCCCGTGGATAAGCCCATCCTTTAGACAACGTAGTGTTTCTCGAGACCCAACGCTGGGTATTACACATTGTTGTTGATGCGATGTCTGGTATATGGCGTTCTCGTTCACAAAGGGTCGTGTTTCAGTACAATTTGCAGGGCAGTATTTGAGAGACATTGTGCTTTTCTTGCTAGACTTGTACAGTCATGTGACAAACTCAGGCGTTTTTGCTTCCTATTATTTGTTTCATCTTGAAACATCTGTGTTTTAGAGACACGGCATAAACTCTGCAGCAATATTTTATTCCTTCTTCACTGTGGAATATTTTGTCGCAGACAGCTTTACTGACAGTGGTACATGGATACTGGCTTCCATCATGGCGCCCCTCCGCTGTTTCGCATATCGCTGTCCCTCCGAGTCTCCTCCAATTGCGCGGAGGGCCATTCCAACTAATTTTTCAGTTTAGCGGCCGCAGCAATGGAGACGGATGGCCGCACCGCGGCCTGCAACCTTCCAGCGCCGGCCACGCCATGGCACATCTCGCATCTTATCAGGCCAGCCCATCGCAGTGAGGAGAGGGCAGTACTGTCGGGGCAGACCAATCCCCCTCCTCCTCCTCATCTACCGGCCTGACTTCGGCATGGGCGACTTTACAAACGGAAGGGGGGGGGGGATCTACATTGACCAATAAGAGCGTTTAAGGGTTGTGGTTTAGCTTTACATCAAAATGCTTCGAATAAATTTAACTACTCCTACTGGTCAATTGAGACCCCGTCAGTGGCGATGCGCCTGCTAGGGTCTGGTCCTGTACATGTAGGAGTCATTGACGAGACCCCAAGATGAGAACTCTGCCACATGACCCTCAATGTGTGCTCAGAGGAAAAAGTATGAGCGAATTATTTATACTTCTGCGTCCCGCAGGTAATAGTGTGTCACGTAGGACCATTACGTATATCAAGTAATTATCTTTGAGTATCAAGTAACCATCTCTGTTTATTGAGTAGTAATCTGAGTATCCTACGACCGACTCTCTTGAGCGACGAGGAAACTGTGCTCTCTGCACGATAGGTGTTCCGAACTTGTTGCCTGCACACCACGACTTGGCACGACGCCGCAGGGCTGTGGAGAGGACCGTGCTTGGTACCACTGCGTTAACAATGGTCTCACGGTACCAGGTTCAACGTTGGAAAGAATATTATCAATATTGTCAGCCATGCAAATAATTTGTGAGTAGCGAAAGCAATGTTATCAATATTGTCAGCCCTGCCACTGAATTGTGAGTAGCGAGAGCAATGTTATCAATATTGTCAGCCCTGCCACTGAATTGTGAGTAGCGAGAGCAATATTATCAATATTGTCAGCCCTGCCACTGAATTGTGAGTAGCGAGAGCAATATTATCAATATTGTTAGCCATGCTCCTGAATTGTGAGTAGCGAAAGCAATGTTATCAATATTGTCAGCCATGCCACTGAATTGTGAGTAGCGAGAGCAATATTATCAATA
Organism: Gammarus roeselii; assembly: GCA_016164225.1. Classification (NCBI taxonomy): domain Eukaryota; kingdom Metazoa; phylum Arthropoda; class Malacostraca; order Amphipoda; family Gammaridae; genus Gammarus; species Gammarus roeselii. The sequence continues at coordinate 20,046 of SDVV010003942.1, forward strand.
TTGTCAGCCATGCTCCTGAATTGTGAGTAGCGAGAGCAATATTATCAATATTGTCAGCCATGCCACTGAATTGTGAGTAGCGAGAGCAATATTATAAACATTGTCAGCCATGCTCCTGAATTGTGAGTAGCGAAAGCATTGTTATCAATAGTGTCAGCCATACCACTGAATTGTGAATAGCGAGAGCAATATCATCAATATTGTCAGCCATGCAACGGGATTTTGAGTAATGAAAACACATCTAATTCACATATGAAACGTTTTCTAGCTGACTTCTATAGTTTGATTAAAGTCACAAGTAGTTTTAAAAGAATGGATTATGAAAAAAATAATCTTACAAATCCATGAAAATTTTACGCAAGGTTCAAGTCTTAAATTTGTTCATCTATATCTTGGTTTATATTGCGTGTTCTGCCTCCATCTGTGATGACCGCTGTTTCCTGAACAACATTTACAATAACTCGTATACGCTTCAATGACGGCTGCTTTATCGATGTTGTAACTCGTCACGCTGTGCTGATAGCGTTACAAAGTGTACGATGAGAACACAGGAGCGTGGGTAAGAGGCTTGCCGTCCTCAATCGTTGTTCTTATCTGAAGCAAACGGAATCGGTCGTGCTAAGGTTATCAGCAACCATTTAGGAGATTTCCCTAGTAAAGTGGTCCGTTACGCACCTACACTTTCATATTATGTGTAT
>SDVV010003943.1:0-20743 GCA_016164225.1 Gammarus roeselii
CTCATGCAGTCTGGTGTTATGGAGGCACAGAGAGCGTGACAAAGTGCCTCATACTGACAGGCTTGAAGGCTCATGCAGTCTGGTTTTAGGAAGGCACAGAGATCGAGACACAAGTGCCTCATACTGACAGGCTTGAAGGCTCATGCAGTCTGGTGTTAGGGAGGCACAGAGAGCGAAACACAAGTGCTTCATACTGACAGGCCTGAAGGCTCAAGCAGTCTGGTGTTAGGGAGGCACAGAGAGCGAGACACAAGTGCCTCATCCTGATAGGCTTGAAGGCTCATGCAGTCTGGTGTTAGGGAGGCACAGAGAGCGTGACACAAGTGCCTCATCATGACAGGCTTGAAGGCTCATGCAGTCTGGTGTTATGGAGGCACAGAGAGCGTGACAAAGTGCCTCATACTGACAGGCTTGAAGGCTCATGCAGTCTGGTGTTAGGTAGGCACAGAGAGCGAGACACAAGTGCCTCATACTGACAGGTTTGAAGGCTCATACAGTCTGGTGTTAGTAAGGCACAGAGAGCGAGACACAAGTGCCTCATACTGACAGGCTTGAAGGCTCATGCAGTCTGGTATTAGGGAGGCACAGAGAGCGAGACACAAGTGCCTCATACTGACAGGCTTGAAGGCACATGCAGTTTGGTGTTAGGAAGGCACAGAGAGCGAGACACAAGTGCCTCATACTGTCAGGCTTGAAAGCTCATGCAGTCTGGTATTAGGGAGGCACAGAGAGAGTGACACAAGTGCCTTATACTGACAGGCTTGAAGGTTCATGCAGTCTGGTGTTAGGGAGGCACAGTGAGAGTGACACAAGTGCCTCATACTGACAGGCTTGAAGGCTCATGCAGTCTGGTGTTGGGAGGCACAGAGAGAGTGACACAAGTACCTCATACTGACATGCTTGAAGGCTCATGCAGTCTGGTGTTGGGGAGGCACCAAGAGTGAGACACAAGAGCGCCGCATACTGGCAGGCGTGAAGGCTCATGCAGTCTCATCTGTTGGTTTCAGTGGTTTTATTGTTGTTAGAGAGGCACAGCAAGCAAGACACAAGTGCCTCCTATTGACTGGCTTGAAATAGCATGAAGTTTATTTTAGGCTGAACGGCTTTTTGCTACCGAACTTTCCACTGCTTGAGCGGATCGGATAATTTGATTGTAGTGAATTCGTTACCTGACTGAGTCCTTACCAGTTTGAACGAATTGACATGAATGAAGACCCTAAGCAGACTTGTCGTTTCATGTTAGAACAGATATGACCTGCTTAAACACCATTGCGCAGAGGGTAAATTGTGTTGAGGCTGTTGTGACTTGTCTTCAGAGCAAATGTTTAAAGGTACAGAGTTCGACTGGTCCGAACGGTTTAAACCAGACCATTCGTTTCTCCGTCTGGATGGCTGGACAAGACAGGGCAGTGTGGAGGTGTCCGAGAGACATAGTCCGACCAGTCCATACAAGTCGCGGTGGAACAAAGCATCAGGCGAAAGCTGGGCTCATTGGAAGGTTTGATAAGCCAATCCCTGACTGTTTTGATCATTGAATAAGTGGGTGTTAACATTGGACATAAGATTCATGTGAATTGTTCTACGTTGGGACTCGAACCAGCGATTCCTGAGTGGTAGACGTTGACATATGACACCAGGTCATCCACAGCAATGAAATGAATGAATTCAAGAGAAAAAAAAATAAATATTTTTGTTTACTGACCTATGTTACGTTCTTTCAATATGGTTGACTGCAGCCACCGGGATTTTTTTCATGTTATGCCATTTTATATTTTGAAGACAAATTGCCTAGCGTCTGTTAGGACAGAAGAATTAAACATCAGTTGATCTTTGTTTCCCTGTTTTTTTTCTGAGGAATAGAGGCAGATGCTGTCTTAATCGCCTATTATTTCTTGTATACCCTGTAAGCCCGAGTAATTTGACACCTTTTTTATTGGGACATCAATCTGACCATCTGCCACATTGACCCAATCTGACCAGCTGCCGGCTAGATTCAATGGACGGGCTAATATCAAACCGGCAATAAATCCTTATCGGGTCCGGGGTATTGGCCTCACCATCGTCGCAATGGCACGATAAGGGGCCAATATAGTCGCATATCTCCCGATTAATATGTTAAATGCCGGAAAAATAAACATTATTACAGAAGAGTGGATACGCATCGACTGAAGTCTTCTTCAAAGTAAATGCGTTTTTCACGGTATTGATTATTGATATTTTGCCGTCCTCTCCTAAAATGAAATAGAGTATTTTATCAGGAAATGTGAATTTTGTCGCGACAGATTTAACTTGATTGTTTAGGCGCAACAAATGCATGATGTTAGAATGATCGTTATGCGAAAAATTTATTGAAGTTGTTTAGCGCAACATATGCATGAGGTTAGAATGATCGTTATGTGAAAAACTGCTTGATGTTGTTTAGGCGCAACAAATGCGTCGTCAAATAATGTCGACGAAATACATGTACTTCCTTTTTGAAAACATGTATTTTTTTTTTCAAACGTTTTACGTTTCTGAATAAACATAAAGGGCTATTTTCATCTCCATTTAAGAAGTATGATGAAATCGTAGAGTCTATCTCTACCGTTGTGCCCGACAGTAAGTTCAATCTGCACGGGGGGACAGAGAAGTAGAACAAGGATACCGTTGCGACCGACAGTAAGTTCACTCTGCACGGGGGGACAAAGAGAAGTAAAACAAGGATACCGTTGCGACCGACAGTAAGTTCACTCTGCACCGGGAAGATATAGAGAAGTAAAACAAGGATACCGTTGCGACCGACTGTAAGTTCACTGTGCAAGGGGGGATATGGAGAAGTAAAACAAAGATTTCGTTGCGACCGACAGTAAGTTCACTCTGCACGGGGAGATATAGAGAAGTAAAACAAGGATACCGTTACGACCTACAGTAAGTTCACTCGGCACGGGGGGATATAAAAAAGTAAAACAAGGATACCGTTGCGACCTACATTAAGTTCACTCTGTACGGGGAGATATAGAGAAGTAAAAATGGATACCGTTGCGACCTACAGTAAGTTCACTGTGCACGGGGAGATATAGAGAAGTAAAACAAAGGATACCGTTGCGACCGACTGTAAGTTCACTCTGCACGGTGAGATATAGAGAAGTAAAATATGGATACCGTTGCGACCTACAGTAAAATCACTCTGCACGGGGAGATATAGAGAAGTAAAACAAGGATACCGTTGCGACCGACAGTAAGTTCACTCTGCACGGGGGGATATAGAGAAGTAAAACAAGGATACCGTTGCGACCGACAGTAAGTTCACTCTGCACGGTGGGAAATAGAGAAGTAAAACAAGAATATTTAATCCAAAGCAGGAAACGTAACTTATTTCACTGCCAGAGTGACATTGCCAATGTGGCAAGACTTGTTTATTGACACATTCTCTCGTAGGATTCATGACTTTCTAATAACAGAAACATGTGTTTTACTAATGCTTGAATCGTATCTCCGTTGATACAACTATAAGTTGGGAGCAGTGAAAAAATCTTAAACTGTTAAGATATTGTCTCTTTGAACAGTTTCCCCTAAGCTAATATACTCCATGAATACTTTGTGTAGGTCGGGAAAAATATTACGGATACTATTAGCACTAGTGAAAACGACCATCTGAAATATCTATCGAACAACAATTTTGTTAATTCTTTCTATTTCCGCCAGTATCATCTCAAGACATTACCTCAATTATCTTATCTCAAAAAAGTAAGCCTGAAAATGTCAATAGTCTCCCCATCAGTATCATAATGAAATTAGCAAATATATTATCCCCAATCCTAGCTTCGATTGTCAACAAGTTCTTAATTCAAGGAAAATTTCCTAACTCATTGAAAATTGCTAGAGTGACACCCATTTACAAAGGTGGTGATGAGACTGATACAGGAAATTATCGACCCATGACAGTTCATTCCATATTTTCCATAACAATTGAAAAAAATGGTTCACAACCAATTATTTAGCTACGTGATTGTTAACAGTATCCTTCATGAAAACCAGTATGGCTTCAGAGCTAATAAAAATACAACTCAAGCTATATTAATCATCTGCAGTACTTATATAATAACATAGACTCAAACTACATGGTATTCTCTATATTTCTTGACTTTCGTAAGGTCTTTGACGGTGTTGATCATTCAATCTCATTATCTAAACTAAGGTCTAATGGAATACGAGGAATAACTAGTGATTGGTTCACTTCATATCTGTCCAACCGCAAACAATATGTAACTGTGAACGGAGTCCAATCCCCTATGCTCAATATTAGTCATGGTGTTCCTCAAGGTTCTATTTTAGGGTCTCTTCTATTCTTAATTTTTTTAAACGATATAGTTAATGCATCGTCTTTTTTAAAGAATACACTGCTTACTGATGATAGTACATTATCGACTTGCATCCCTTCAAACACCATAAGCGAATTAACTGTCTCAATTAACAAGGATCTCGGATATTTTAACAAGTGGCTAACTGCAAACCGAATTGGAATTGTTGGCAAAAAAACTAGCTACATATTGTACTCATATAAGCGTAATTTGTATTTACCAATCATGCAAATTGAAAACGATAGAATTCCTGAGATGACAGCACAAAATTCAGTGGGGTGTATTTTGACAAACATCTGACGTTCAAGAATCACATCGGCAGCATATCATCTAAATTGTCAAAATCTATAGGTTTTCTTTATAAATTAAACAAATTCCTCCGCAAATCTGTCCTTAAAACCTTTTATTTCACTATGTTCTAGACAAAAATGTATAGAACAAAAAAATGTCTCGAACAAAAATGTCTAGAAAAACAGACATAAATAAAACAGATAAAATATTGAAATACAAAAGAAAGCTATTAGAGCTATTAATAGCCTTCCATTCAATTTCCATACCTATCAGCATTTTGAAGCCATGAATATCCTGAAACTGGAAGATCAATACAACTTCCTAATTGCCCTATACGTGTTCAAAACTTTTCACAGAAACTATGATCAAGAACTTTTCAATTCAATTATGAAACTTTTGGATGTACACAATCGTTGCACAAGAAATACGATTAACCTTGTGATACCCCGTTATGATGGATCCAAAACCAAATCCAGTATCCGAAAATTTGGAACTCGCTAACTCCTGTTTACCGTCAGAATGATTCCCTGACAATCTTTAAGTCATGACTGAAAGAGTTATACCTATCATCTTACTAGTCCAACAAATGATTTATTATCGCTTTACTGTCTTCTCAGCGTCCCCCAATCGTATTTAAATTTGTGACCTTGTTAGAAGCAGATGAATTGTTAGCACAACAACATTGCAGTATATTTGAAATTTCACTCTTTCAATATTAATAGGACTCTTGTGAAATGGTGTCAGGTATTTTCCTGTCCGTGCGTTTGTTTCCAGTTGGTGTATGGGCTTTACAGTATAATTCTAGATACATCCATTTTTTACGTATTTTAAGATAGATACTATCGATAGGTTAGTATGTGAGGATCAGGTTGCCCCAGAAGCTCTAAATAGCTTAAATAGGGCCTTCAATTTTCTACCCTGTAATAACATAACTGTAAAATGGAATAACATGTAAACTGTACAATTTTGTTGTTATAAACTGTTGCAACTGTTTCAACTATTTCAAGAAGACGTCTTATCTTTTCATCCTCATTGATCGATGTAGTAAGCTCATGGTTTTATGAACCGTTTGCAGTTCCACTAATAGTACAGGGAATTGATGATCGTGATGTTGTCTACTTCAAACTCTTGGCTGTAAGGATTAGATGTATAGTCAAGGTCACCTCGTCCAAGAGGCCAGCGAGCATTAACAACCTTTTAATTGGACGAATCAAGGTTACCTCGTCCAAAAGGCCAGCGAGCATTAACAACCTTTTAATTGGGCTAATCAAGGTTTCCTCGTCCAAGAGGCCAATGATCATTAACAACCTTTTAATTGGACGAATCAAGGTTACCTCGTCTAGGAGGCCAGTGATCATTAACAACCTTTTAATTGGACGAATCAAGGTTACCTCGTCCAAGAGGCCAGCGAGCATTAACAACCTTTTAATTGGACTAATCAAGGTTACCTCGACCAAGAAGCCAGCGAGCATTAACAACCTTTTAATTGGACGAATCAAGGTCAACTCGTCCAAGAGGCCACAGAGTACCAACAACCTTTTAATTAGATGGATCAAGGTCACCTCGTCCAAGAGGCCAGCGAGCATTAACAACCTTTTAATTGGACGAATTAAGGTCACCTCGTCCAAGAGGCCACAGAGCATCAACAACCTTTTAATTGGACGAATCAATGTCACCTCGTCTAAGAGGCCAGTGACCATTAACAACCTTTTAATTGGAAGACAAATCCTGAGCGAGCAAAAAAATACAGAATTATAATAAGAACATGACAATTCCTGTAATTTCACTGTAGATTTTTCAACATTTATGACATACTATAAATGCTTCCTAATAATAATATTGCGTATGAAACATGCACTCGTGACGAGAGGTGCTTGCACCACAAGCGCCAAGCCCTTATAATTGTAGGTATTCAGATTGGGGAGGACATGATTAATACATATTAAGAAATGAGTGTGTCCTACAGGGTGCTAAAACGCCATTCCCTGGTATTAAAACTAATAGGTTTCTAAGCCAATCAACGTTATTAAGTAACTCTAAACATGAAATAGTGTATAAATACTGTGAGATTGTAGCGTAGATACTCCAATTATAATATGAACAAGTGAACTCAGGCATCTCTACCAAGACTGCACTGCGCCACACAGAGATTGCGTCGATGAGGCAGACACTATACAAGTTTGCCGATAAGGTATCTCCAAAAATTAGCATTTCCGAGGGGTTCGCGTTCTCCAGACAATATTTCATTCAACTGTTTTCTTTGGGACTCGGTCTCCCGTGCAACGCATCGCGTCTCACTGCGCTCTTTTCGAGATGTTTTCTCTAAATATTTTCTAAATTTTTTAATTTAAACGTTTCTAATTTAATACCTGCTAAACAACGTGATAAGTGTTATTAGGTTTAGATCGTTAGGTGCAAGCGAGTTGAGCTACAATATACGATTGTGCCGCAGAGCTACCCGTTGTTCTAATCTCCACCGGGGTTCTCTTTCGATTGCATCAATAAACTGTGAGGATGGGCCACACTCTTGGGAAGGGCCAGGGCCGGCAGTCTCACAAATGCAGGTAGGTGGGGTGATACTACCGGTAACTTTCTTGCCACACCGTGTGGGGGGCAGATGGGATTTGCTCTTGGTCCGGCCCATCTTTGACAAGATGCAGTGGGCACCTAACCAGTCAGAAGGTAGAACGGTTCCATCATCCGCTGGATGGTTCGACCAGCCCAAACTGCTGGGGCTTAGTTCAGTAACTCCAGGATTAGGATAGCGTTTCGCACGGTCACCTTCTACTGGTCCTATAGAGCTCGCTGTACATCAATCGAATCTTACTAGCTTTGACACTTTTTACTAACCCTGTTTGCACCTCTGGTCTTATAAACAGTTTGCTATAATAGAATTTCATGTATTAGCCAGTGTTTAAGGTGTGGGCAGAGGGTAGAGGACTACACAGGGTAAGCGTTTTCCGGTAAGTTGGCTCTTCCCCATAACTTGGACCCCTTGTACTGGCTCTACATGCCGAATGAGTCGACAAAGTCTACCAGATTATAAGATAAAGCCAGGGAGAATTATGTTAAGTCTATGCCTGTTCCAGACATTGCAGATATTGTATGACATGGAATTTCCACAGACCCGTGTGTTAAGTCTCTTCGGGAGAAGTCCCAACCCGTTATGACGAGAATGGATGTCCTTCAACGTCAAGATGTTCCTTCAGAGGTGTTCAACGTCTTTACCAGTTTCGTCTGAGCCTCCACTTTTCTAGAGTGATGAATTTAAGTTCATTTAGTCACCTGCCGAAACCTCTGTTTCTGAGAGTTGGGTTCATCTTGGTTGCTCTAGCTTGACCCTTTCCAGTCTTTCTATGTATTGTACCAGAGTATGAGACCAGAACTGGACAGTATACTCCAGTAGTAGCCTGAACTGGGTTTTGTATAGAGTTAGGACTATCTCATTGTCCGTGTATCTGAACGGACTGCCGTTATATTCCTGGATTTTGCTGGCCCACTTTTCTACTTTTCTGCTCAGCTTCGAGAATTTCAGGTAGCTAATGATAGAGCTGCGAGGTATTTTTCAAACATGGTTAATTGGCGGTTTATCGATTGATTAGGGTAACCAATTTGACTCGTTACCTTTACAATTAAACGTGCCAGCATATATGAAAAAAACTCTTGAGGAAAAAAAATACGTTGTAAATTTTGTTGAATAGCTTTAAAATTAATTGCGATTGAAAACTAGTTGTAATGAATATATACATATATGTATTGGTGATCAACATAAATACATCTCTGATCTATTCCCTCGTGTAAGACCGAACGACTTGTGCATGAGAGTGTAGGATTCCTCTATTTCATCACTGAAAGTATTCCCATCTCCGGCAGGGATCATCGAGGAAATTTGTTTTGTTTAGTTTTGTTTGCATGGATTTCTGGTTCTTTCCAAGAGATGGAAAACTTATATGGACGATCAACGAAGGGCTCAAAACTATTGTGGTAGAACATATATAAAACTGGGAGAGAGGACACGGTACACATAGATTTAAATAAAAATTGAGAGCTATATAAAAATGTATAAGTCCTATAATGAGGAGGCCATATTAGACAGATATGCATAAAAAAAATTGAACAACTTCATAACATTTTTCCACACGTTGGTGACTTCTACCGGCCACGGAACCTATTAAGAATTGAAAAATTATATCAACTACTAAATCCATTGTTCGAATTGTTCGTCCTCACATCGAATAAACAATTGTTGATGATTTGATAGGTATTAATTAATAAGATAACCCAGTCATTGTGTATCACACATCGTCCCATCGAGCGCTCAACCTCTTCCTACCAGATTTAAACAGTACTTTCCAGTGGGTTGGTTAAATGATAAATTCCCATTCCTTGTGTTTTGTCTCTATTTTTACATTCGCATAATAGTCTAGAGAACAGAATTTGTTGATGATCTAAACGCAACAGAACGGACATCGTCAAAGACGGCGGGAGGCTATTGACCCTGCATTATTAAACCTCACACTTTGAACTTTGTTATACTTTGACCACGAATAAACTCCGCTCTGTCATTTCATGACACTGCAGCTTCTAGTTCCCTCAATGTTAAAACAAAGGAGAAAGAAGTCTACTATCGACCGATTTTGGAGAGTCGCATTTCGACGTAGATTTCACGAATATTTATATTATTCCATGCTTCTGAAATACGGCGTTTTATCATTCACCGTTTCATCAGTGATGCCTAAATTATCTTTTTGTAAGAGAAAGCGAGAGATTTTTTATTTTACAAAGTTAATATTATAAGATCTATGAAAGCCTTATTCATAAAGAAATACATACGAATGAAATCTGCTCATACTTTAATTTCCAACATAATTTACAATTTTTTTATGCTAATTGAACACCAAACAAATTTGCATTTGGACTGGAGGAGGCCAGAGTGTGCATTGAAACTGGTGAGTGCGTGTTCCAGTCGTCTACATCGATGAACAGCAACAGGATCTGAAACGGTTCGAGGAAAATGAAACTTATTCAACAGCTTGCAACAAGTGGCTTTACAAAAATCTTCATTAACAAGTCGCAAACTAAATTACACTATAAATTGAAAATAAGAATGGTTCTTACGTACTTGAGCAGTTGTGAATTTACATTGAGAAAATACTCCACAAAAAATGGCGTCTTCCATTCATCGGTCAGTGGTTCGGTTCCTGGTTGATCGCGTTCTCAGTCGAGGGACGATAGTTCGAGACCTGTTTGTCTGGACAAGATTTAATTCCATTGTATCGCCGTGCACCGACAACTTGGCCGACAACTTGGCAGAATTTGCACGAATTAAAAAGAAAAGTCAACGTGATGACGCACTGAAATGAAAACCTTGATCTCCTGTAGATGAATTGTTACTCAACCGCGATGAAGTTGACTGAAAATATAAAATGACGCGGAGTATTTTACAGTGCACGTTATTTTTTTCAGTATTTAAACAACGGAATATTTTTTTATTCCAAGCAGCAGCTGGTCCAAGAGCTGCGATGGTTTCTTGAATGCACCAATTCATAGCTGCCCATCAGTCCTTGCTCTTTCACCTCGTGCTCTCAAATGATCAAGTTACCTGTCTCGTCCACAAACAGTATCTTCCCACAACCTCCACCCAGCTGAGCCCATTAGCAGAAAGGGAGGACTCCTTAGAAGGCCTTCGGTCAAAACGGATCGGAAAGTTCGTGTACAAGTATCCGAACGAATCGAGGATACATCATGATAAGGAGGCTCGGAAGGACTTAAAGTTTTAGATATTTGATCTGGGAAATGGGATTAGGAATAAACTCTAAATGATAAAGGCAATAATTTTGTTTCTAATATGATGGAGCCTGTTCCTATCTTATAGATAAACTAATCTGCACAGTTTAGCTACATGAAAATATTTCACATATGAATTGTTATTGGATACTTATATTTTATATTGAAAATAACAATTCGTATGCTGGAAATACCATCAAGATGGAAAAACTGCGCTGCTGATTTAACATCGACATATCTTCATATGATATGTAGCGCGCTAGAGGATGTTCACCCGATATCATGTTGATCGATTTTTTAGAAGATGCCTTCGTGCGACCATCTTGTTGTTCGCATGTTGATCGATGGGTAGTTTTAGGTACATATCTGAAATATAAAGATGTTCATATCTAAAAAGCACATATATAAATTATAGAAAATGTATAATTCGTTGAGAGAAAAGCGAACATTACCCGAGTAGTATGTGCAACAAGGCTTTTTTATGTACACCGACTGGATATCAAACACGAATGAAAATCATATGATATTGAAATTATTCGAAAAAGTTCATGTTACATTGACACATATTTACATACAGTGTTAAAAGCGCTGTGCCGCATGTATAGTTATGTTTTACTCATACAAAGGTCGGATATTGAGAAATATGCAATATAAATACTTCTACTATGTGAGTATGTGATATGGTAAAAACTAAGACAGGCAGAGTTTGAAGGGTCTCTTCTCCTCTTTGTTATGTTTTACATCTCCCCATAACGAGGACCTCAACAAGGAACCGCTCCAAAGCAAGAGAGCAGGTTTGAACTTAATTGCAATCAATTCGAAGTTGACTTTTCATGATATTCTCTACTTATTAGAAGTTCCCTTCAACTGAGCCCGGGTTACTAACATTAACTGGTTAAAAAAACGAAATTGACCTGTTTTTATTTCATATAATGGGGTAATCATGTACTGTCAGGTACAGTTAAAAACCCACAAATGAATTGGTTAGCTTCACGAACCAATTCACTCTGACGTCATGCACTCCGTTTATTTTCAATCTCACAAGTCACTCACTCAATCTCCTCCACGCAGTTACCAATTGATCAAATCAAGAAACAAGAAATGCCATTCCAGCTTCGATATGAAGCAAAGGAACTAATTAATTTTTACATTCTCTCAGAGGAACTACGTAATACCAAAGGAACTAAGTAATTTTTACATTCTCTCAGAGGAACAACGTAATACCAAAGGAACTACGTAATTTTTATAATATCTCTAAGGAACTACGTAATACCAAAGGAATTAAGTAATTTCCACATTCTCTCTGAGGAACTACGTAATTACAAAGGAATTACGTATTTTTTACATTCTCTCTGAGGAACTACGTATTACCAAAGGAACTAGGTAATTTTTACATTCTCATTGAAGAACTACGTAATACCAAAGGAACTACGTTATTTTTACATTCTCTCTGAGTCAAACCGGATTTACTTTATGATATACAATTGTTTGATCAGTGAGCTGCTGTGTGGTTAGGTTACGCCCCTCCTGATGAGGATATGAAATTTTCTGACATGGCGATCGTGGAAGAAATAATTGGGGCAATGAAAAAAATAAAGCACTTTTAAAGGAGTCATGGATATCTTTAAGCCAGGTCTTCTCCTGTCTACCTCGTGTGAGAACACAAGGGATGCAGGAGTTTGTCTCGCCTCAACTCTCACCGAACATGTCACTCTGGCACTGCAGGGCGTAATGCATCCCTGCGCGAGAAAACTGTTTTACATGGCTTCGACTGCGCCTTTGCAAATAACAATGGTGATATCCGTCCCATTATTGTGAACAGTGTGCTCTGGGGACAGGCAACCATGGTAGGCTGTGCACCGTTAGCTGATCATTTTGGAAGTTAAATCTGCTCTGTTCAACTAGGCTATGCCACCTAAAGAGGCTGTGAGGCGGCCTCACACGCCCCGTATGAGTACATCGTCGACGGCCCCAGCAATCGTGTCGTCTTCAAATTGGACGTGAGGAACGCGTCCAGCTGTATTGGCGTGATGTTTTCAAGCAAGCCGCTCGCAAACACACTTCCAGTACGTTCAGACTCCTTGGCAAGATGACACTAGACCTACTTTACTTTCCCCATGTGGCCCGCTCTGTTTTCATTCGGTGTCGATTAGATTGCTCGAGGCCTTACTTCAGAGTTCAACTACTGGTACTTGGAAAACGCCGCTCTAGAAGGTAAGCCGGATGATGTTTCAACAGACTTCCTTACGTTGTGCGATAAGTGAAAACATATCGGTCTAAAAATCTAAGGTTGTATTAACGGTTCTGATATCGCTGTCAGGGAATCCTCGAGGTCTGTTTACGATTGATGATCAATGATTTCAAAATTTGGTTTGGCTGAGCATTGTATTGTATAGTCGGTATTCCGATTTCCGATCAGGCCATCTTTGGAGCCCTTGAAGGCAAAATGAATGACATTGAATTGATGACCTCTTATCTAAGTCTAATTAAGCCCCACTCAGTGCTTTTACAACTGAAGATCTGCCAATCTCATAGCTCTAGTACCTGCTGCGGGAGCCTCCCATTCATCTTCACGCTGATTTTCCTACTAGGCTTGACGAATTAATTCTTGAAACACATTAAATGAACATCAAATGAATTAGACATGTACTGGCTCTACATGTCTAATTAATTCATCGTGCCGAATGAGTTGACAAAGTCTACCAGATTATAAGATGAAGCCAGGGAGATTGCTTAGTGATGTACACTTATTTAGTAATGGCAACTTGCTTTGTGTTGGGCAATCGCGTCAAGATGGCCACACGTTTAGTGATGGCCACCCGCTTAGTGAAGGGCACCTGCAAGGTGATAGGCACAGTATTGGTTAGCCTAGTGATGAGCACTAGAGTAGTGGTGGGTCTTCGCTTAGTGAGAGGCACTCGTATTGTGATAGGCACTCGGTTAGTTACGTGTACTCGCTTAGTGATCGACACTTGCTTAGGGATGGGCCCTCGCTCAGTTACTGACACTCACATAGAAATGGGCACTCGTTTTGTGATAACCGCTTGTGTAGTGATGTGCACTTGCGGAGCGAAGGGCCCTCACTAATTGATGGTCCCTAGTGGAGTGATGAGCACTCACTTAGTGATTGACACTTGCTAAGTGATGGACACTCGCTTAGTGATGGGCACTCGCATAGGGATGGGCACTCGCTTAGCGATTGACACTTGCTAAGTGATGGACACTCGCTTAGTGATGAACACTCGCTTAGTGAGGGGCACTCGCTTAGTGAGGGGCACTCGCTTAGTGAGGAGCCCTGGTGTTGTGATTGACACTCGCTAAGTGATGGTCATTTGCTTAGTGATAAGCACCCGCATACTGATGGACTCCTGCCTATCACCCTGCGTGGATGGGCATGAGGATTAACTGGAAATTATTCCTCGCTTCGCGTTGACTGATCTGCTAACAAGGTTCTTGTTTCAATTCCCTTTGAAACACATTACCTCACATTAAGGGCTTAGAGACAGTGAGGCATGCGTTGCTTGCTCTTATTCAGTACTATAGTTGTCTGCTGCATCGGGGTGACTGCTGTTAGTTTTTCAGGAACACGATGACTGAAATTCTAATTCTTTTAAGTTAGTGATGAACAAATTTGCAGGTTTCTTTATGATGGATGTATCCCAGCTAGAAAACAAAGGGTTCAGAAATATACAATTTGAACGAATAAACAACCGGCGTTTGAGATGCATCTTCATTACTATTATTTGTGTTGTGACGTGGACCAAAGCACCACTTCACAATCCAAGTAATCACCCCCCCCCTTCATTCCTGCCCCGGGGATCAAACCAATACCGAAGATGGCGTTGGCCAGGATGACATTTACTGTTCCGACATTTGTGACGTGTCGGGCTTATCTCAAAACCGATTTTGCTTTAACACGCAGTTTAGTTGAGCAGAAAAAGTTCACTCAACGCAGCTTAGGCCTGGTATGATGGACTCAAATTGACCCGTAAAGACATATCAAAAACTTTGGTCAAACGACATCTGTATACCGGCCATAAAAGAGTACCGCTAGCAGTCGCCAATCGAATACCTGTTGATTGGTCCTTACGGGCAAAGCTTGCAAGAAATGATAATCCATAGCAACCTAACTATTATTAGAATATTATTGTCCATTTTCCCGCAAAATGGTCGGAATTAATGTTACTTTCTTGATTTCTTCAGTTGTCCCGAGTGAACAGAATGATTTAGTGTGCACAATGTTGGAAGTAGAGGGATGCTGACAGTTCTGATCGACCTTCACAAGTTTCTACTCTACCAGAGAGTAATAAAAGTCTGGCAATTAGAAGTAGAGTGATACTGACAGTTCTAATCGACCTTCACAGGGTTCTACTCTACCAGAGAGTAATAGAAGTCTGGCAATTAGAAGTAGAGTGTTGCTGACAGTTCTGATCGATCTTCACAGGGTTCTACTCTACCAGAGAGTAATAGAAGTCAGGCAATTAGAAGGAGAGTGATGCTGACAGTTCTGATCGACCTCCACAGGGTTCTACTCTACCAGAGAGTAATAGAAGTCTGACAATTAGAAGTAGAGTGACGCTGACAGATCTGATCGACCTTCACAGGGTTCTATTCTACCAGAGGGTATTAGAAGTCTGGCAATTAGAAGTAGAGTGATGCTGACAATTCTTGTCGACCTTCACAGTGTTCTACTCCACCAGAGAGTAATATAAGTCTGGCAATTAGGAGTAGAGTGATGCTGACAGTTTTGATCGACCTCCACTGTGTTCTATTCTACCAGAGAGTAATAGAAGTCTGGCAATTAGAAGTTGAGTGATGCTGACAGTTCTGATCGACCTTCACAGGGTTCTACTCTACCAGAGAGTAATAGAAGTCTGGCAATTAGAAGTAGAGTGATGCTGACAGTTTTGATCGACCTTCACAGTGTTCTACTCTACTAGAGAGTAATATTAGAGTGATGCTTACACTTGTGATCGACCTTCACAGTGTTCTACTCTACCAGAGAGTAATAGGAGTCTGGCAATTAGATCTCAGCGACAAAGACGATACAGAAACAACACCTTATTCTGACATTGAAACTTGTGTGGGTGATTATGTTATCGAACCCATTTCATATGGAGTTATGTACTCGCTCACTCATGTCTCTTCTACCTATCACCTTCTTCACGCCATCCATCCACCCAAATTTCGGTCTACTTCTCACCTGCGCCTTCATCACCCATTTCACCAATCTCCTATCATCGATCCTCATCAAGTGCCCAAACCATCTGAGAACACGCGAGACTAGTCTGTCTGTCCTCTAACATCGCCACCTTCCCTGTCTCTCAGCGATGGGCACTCGCATTCTGAGAGACATAATATCCTGTCTCTCAGCAATAGGCACTCGTATCCTGGGAGACAGAATTCCCTGTCTCTCAACAATAGCCACTCGTATCCTGGGAGACAGAATACCCTGTTTCTCAGAGATAGGCTCTTGCATTCTGAGAGACAGAATATCCTGTCATTCAGAATCTTGATATATAATCAGAAAATTAAAATTTGACTGGTGTTCATTCAGACTTCATTTTGAATCAAAACGTTTATACTATTTTTATTTCAATTAAAAGTAAATACAGGTCACGTTGAAGTAAATTAAAATTGCTTGCATCAGATAGTTACTGATTTCATGATCATTTTATTTTTTTATGAAGTTTTATATTCATAATTTGACAAGAGTATTGTTCAGGGTTTCTTGCAAACCTGAACGCATATTTATAGAAGCACTCATTTCCTGTCTTCCGGCCGATACCATTTTAATTTCATGTATATCGAATTTGCTTTACGTAGGTAGTGAGTTAAAATAGATCTGGATATTTTGTTTGACAACATCATGTAAAATTTGACGAATTTCGGCTGTAGCATTCTTACCATTTTTCATTGTTTGTTACAAATAAATTACCCCACATTTCCCTCTGGCAATCTCTGTTCTAAATCCCTGTAAATCCCCAAGGAAATATAAGGGATTCTTTCTATTTTCATTTTCCCATTACTGGATCAAAGGACGCTCTTGATGTATGGCTTAAATGGCTCTAGTCTCATCAGCTCAGGATAAGAGATGCATATAAACAGGAAGGAGACCTACTGCAGTAATTGATGTTATGACTCACGCTGTGGCAACTGCTCTAAGCTGAGAGGAACTACTTCGAGTAAAAGCGGCCAACCCGTTCACAGTAGGAATATGAGATTATTGGGGACCGAAATAAGTTGTTTTAAATCCGTTGAACATTCTTCTGCATTTGATTTATGGGCAAAAGACTGACCTACTTGAAGTCGATGTATAGAAATCTGTGTTGAGTAATAACTCTTTCCCTGAACTAATTCATTATTCAGCTTGGGTCTCGACCTCTGGATTCCATTTAATTGATTCCTGCATCAATAGAGTATGAGATATTCAAAATAACATTTAATGATACCAAAAGTGTTTGGGGAGGGGAACATTGTTGGTGCAGTATTTTGAAGATTTATATCAATATGCATACAAGCAAAACTTTCTTTGATTTTTTATAAATACCGAATAAATCTTCGGAAAATATCGTTTACTTCGATGTTTATTGATCAAATCTCAAATATACCGTTACTCGGGAACCGCAGTGCCGTGACAGATTTAATTTCGATGAAGCTATACACATGTGCTAAGTAATTGTATTACCTTGGTTTGCTAATCCTCATTCTAATCAGCTGATGATGTTATTCATTGTTTTCTTGCTTGCCAGTTGATGATGTCCTTGCCGCGTTCACGGTTGCTCTGCGATGCTCTGTCAAAGAGCCATTACCCCGTTGTTGATATAGCGGTTTCTGATGACTAAAACTTGGTTCGTTATGGCTTCATTGCGTTATTTATGTGGTTTTTATACGACCCACAGCATATGGTACATTATTTTTTGTTCATGTTGATATTTTATGGGCGATCTTACACACTTTCGTCGATCCGAATTTTTATTCGATTTGTCTGCATTTTGCAAAACCTGAGGATAAAACAATTCCAATTTAAAGTTTTTGTTATTGCTCCTCGCGGTGTTATTTATTTCATTCTTTGCGTACTGGTCGTCTTTCAGTTCTGACCAGTCCATCCAAACCTTTTTCATTTATTTTGATTTACTCTGAATAGGTGCTCGTTTTCATCTGCTTTTGACACATTCGGGGCCTTTTTGTTCCGTTTTGAGGGAAACTCGGGCAACCTGTTCCTTAAGCACGGTCTCCTGCATTTTTAAGAGGTTTACTCATTCTTTCCATTCACGATTTCATGCTAAGTTATGTTGGGTACGTCATACGACACGAATAATATTTTCCCTAAGGGCGTTCTATCAAGAGATGAAAAAACAATGTTGACTCTTTGGAAGTAATTATGGACTATTGAAATAGATTATTGCAATATACTGTTGCAGTATACTATTGCAAAATGCTATTGCAATAGACTGTTGCAATAGAATATTTACAAACACTATTGCTTTCAACCCTGGATCCCTAGTAATCGGAAAGATCTAGAAAGACTTGATAAGGGTCAAAGAATCATCACCTCAAAAATCACAAAGATATTGGAAAATATTTTGTATGATAGAATGAAAGCCTTGAGGTTCTACTAAATCCAACGAAGTTTTGAAAGATTTATGGTCATAAACGTATACGATATTTTAGAAGGCTTCTCGATCAAGGTCAATGAGAAAAGAGTGTCGTAAGTGACGATGAAAAATCAGACAAGGATTGTCATATTTTGTTACTTCAAAGTGCCAAAAATGACCAGCGGGAATAAGAAGCAGATTTTGGCATTTATCAATTTGACTTGCCTGACATTGCAACCTTCAATCGAGCGTCCATGACAATACGTGATAGGGAACGTGTGCCACAGTTGTCCGTCACAAGTCCATTTGTGTTCCTAATAACCCTCACTGTGGGAGCAACTGTCAACACCCTCACTGTTGAAAAAACTGTCAACACCCTCACTGTGGAAACAACTGTCAACACCCTCACTGTGGAAACAGCTGTCAACACCATCGCGGTAGAAACAACTGTCAACACTCTCACTGTGGAAACAGCTGTCAAAACCCTCACTGTGGAAACAACTGTCAACACCCTCACTGTGGAAACAACTGTCAACACCCTCACTGTGGAAACAACTGTCAACACCCTCACTGTGGAAACAGCTGTCAACACCATCACGGTAGAAACAACTGTCAACACCCTCTCTGTGGAAACAGCTGTCAAAACACTCACTGTGGAAACAACTGTCAACACCCTCACTGTGGAAACAGCTGTCAACACCATCACGTTAGAAACAACTGTCAACACCCTCACTGTAGAAACAACTGTCAACACCTTGACTGTGGAAACAACTGTCAACACCCTCACTGTGGAAACAGCTTTCAACACCATCACGGTTAAAACAACTGTTAACACCCTCACTGTGAAAACGACTGTCAACACCCTTACTGCGGAAACAGCTGTCAACACCATCACGGTAGAAACAACTCTCAACACCCTCACTGTGGGAACAGCTGTCAACACCCTCACTGTGGAAACAACTGTCAACACCCTCACTGTGGAAACAGCTGTCAACACCATCACGGTAAAAACAACTGTCAACACCCTCAATGTGGAAACATTTGTCAAAGCTCTCACAGTGGAAACAGCTGTCAACACCCTCACTGTGGAAACAACTGTCAACACCCTCACTGTGGAAACAGCTGTCAACACCCTCATTGTGGAAACAGCTGTCAACATTATCACCATGGAAATAACTGTCAACACCCACACTGTGGAAACAGCTGTCAACATCCTCACTGTGGAAACAGCTGTCAACACCCACACTGTGGAAACAACTGTCAACACCCTTACTGTGGAAACAACTTTCAAAACCCTCACTGTGGAAACAACTGTCAATACCCTAACTGTGGAAACAGCTGTCAACACCATCACGGTAGAAACAACTGTCAACCCCTCACTGTGGAAACAACTGTCAACACCATCACGGTAGGAACAACTGTCAACACCCTCACTGGGGGAACAGCTGCCAACACCCTCACTGTGGAAACAGCTGTCAAAACCCTAACTGTGGAAACAATTGTCAACACCCTTACTGTGGAAACAACCGTCAACACCCTCACTGTGGAAACAGCTGTCAACACCATCACGGTAGAAACAGCTGTCAACAACCTCACTGTGGAAACAACTATCAACACCCTCACTGTGGAAACAACTGTCAACACCCTCACTGTGGAAACAGCTGTCAACACCATCACGGTAGAAACAACTATTAACACCCTCACTGTGGAAACAACTGTCAACACCCTCACTGTGGAAACAGCTGTCAACACCATCACGGTAGAAACAACTGTCAACACCCTCACTGTGGAAACAGCTGTCAACACCCTCACTGTGAAAACAGCCCCAACACCCTCACTCTGGAAACAGCTGTCAACACCCTCACTGTGGAAACAGCTGTCAACACCATCACAGTAGAAACAATTGTCAACACCCTCACTGTGGAAACAACTGTCAAAACCCTCACTGTGGAAACAACTGTCAATACCCTAACTGTGGAAACAGCTGTCAACACCATCACGGTAGAAACAACTGTCAACACCCTCACTGTGGAAACAACTGCCAACACCATCACTGTGGGAACAACTGTTAACCCCCTCACCGTGGAAACAACTGTCAACACCCTCACTGTGGAAACATTTGTCAAAGCTCTCACAGTGGAAACAGCTGTCAACACCCTCACTGTGGAAACAACTGTCAACACCCTCACTGTGGAAACAGCTGTCAACACCCTCATTGTGGAAACAGCTGTCAACATTATCACCATGGAAATAACTGTCAACACCCACACTGTGGAAACAGCTGTCAACATCCTCACTGTGGAAACAGCTGTCAACACCTACACTGTGGAAACAACTGCCAACACTCTCACTGTGGAAACAACTGACCCTCACTGTGGAAACAGCTGTCAACACTATCACGGTAGCAACAACTGTCAACACCCACACTGTGGAAACAACTGTCAACACCATCACTGTGGAAACAGCTGTCAACACCATCACGGCAGGAACAACTCTCAACACCCTCACTGTGGGAACTGCTGCCAACACCCTCACTGTGGAAACAGCTGTCAAAACCCTAACTGTGGAAACAATTGTCAACACCCTTATTGTTGAAACAACTGTCAACACCCTCACTGTGGAAACAGCAGTCAACACCATCACGGTAGAAACAGCTGTCAACAACCTCACTGTGGAAAGAACTGTCAACACCCTCACTGTGGAAACAACTGTCAACACCCTCACTGT
>SDVV010003944.1:0-20742 GCA_016164225.1 Gammarus roeselii
ATCTATCGATCTATCTATCGATCTATCTATCGATCTATCTATCGATCTATCTATCGATCTATCTATCGATCTATCTATCGATCTATCTATCGATCTATCTATCGATCTATCTATCGATCTATCTATCGATCTATCTATCGATCTATCTATCATCTATCTATCTATCTATCTACCTCTCTCTCTACGAGAGAGAGAGAAGGCCTTAGCAAATATAAGCCAGCCGACGACGGCAACCTGGTATGTATCATTGTTACTAGTTGAGCATCCGACCTGCTCCAAGACACGTCTTCAGATACAAAATGCTAAACTCACATCTGTCCAAACTACATGGAGAGGCTTGCAAATTTCCTCTGTGGCAGAAACGTACCCGCCGTCTACCATAACAAGCTAGCACGTCACATCCCCGATGGCATTCCCAGGGCTCAAACTTTTTTTGATTTCACTGATCTACGCCTACAGACACGACCTGCCCACACCAACACAACCCTTCATCTAAATCAGTTTATACGAAGATGGGCTATCAATCATCTCACAGCACCGCAACCACGAGGCCGCAGCAACACACCTCTAGAGATATATGAATTCACTCGAAGTCTAGCTGCATGACAACAGAAAGCCTGTCATCCCTCACACTATGAACACCAGACATCGGTGAACACGCATCTACTCTCATGTCACACTCAACAACTCACACTTACAACATCAGCACTAAAGCCAAACCTCCACTGAAAGTACTCCGTGCACTCACCACAACTATTTATGAACACTACAGGGAATCAATTACACCTCAATTCAAACATTTCATCAGACCCACCACCTTCTACGCATACAATGCCTGGTCTTCTGATCTGTCTTCCACACGCATTAACTACCGACAAATAATACTTAACACGGCCTTACGCATTGCCAGAGGCTCAGTACAGGCTGTATCCCCCCCCATCTGCATGTGGAAACCGCAGTTCTTCACCTCAAACATTATATCGATAAGAAGAGGACACAATTCTTAAACAAGATTGTGGACCTGGCCCATCCCTGTCACCAACTACTGGACCCACGTTGAACCCAATGAAATATACATTACTCACGTCGGCTCCCCTAACACCATGACTCTTCAACCTAAAGACAACACATCTGTGCATGAACAGATACACACTACACTACCCTTACATGGCTGATCATAGAGCTGACTCGGATCAACCGAGTTCCCTCCCAGTGATTGACGTGGAGGAGTCGGGGTTGCATAGGGAAGAGAGGGTTCATCTGTTGAGGATTAGCTGCGGGCACCAAACGCCTCTCCAGGCATACTGACGTAGACAAAGGAACGCGGTGTACGATCGGTCCCTGCAGTGCCGGGGCACGCCCGATACAATCGAGCACGTCATGATGTCGCTGCAGGCTCGATCATGATATCACGTCGGTGCGTGATTGTAGGAGCGCCCGCGAGATGACATAAATTTTCTCGGGGGTGTAGGTCTGTATTAGGAGCCTGCACTGGACCTGAGATTCCCAACATGCACATGTCGTTGGGTATCCGAGATTTCGGGCTGGAGCCTACCATGGCTCCTCCACCGCTAGAGGAGATGAGGCTAACCAAAAACAAAAACAATAACCCAAGTTTCACGAAGTCGAATATTTCATGTTCCACAGATCTTCTATTCACAATAAACCGCTGTTTAGGGCTTGATCATTTTTTAGAGGATAGTTATGGAGGTGCAGTGGCCAGTCAAAACCTTCGACGGATGTGGGCCTTTGTCAGCCTTTGTAACGGAAAAACACAAAAATCTTTTTATGAAAATTTATTGATTTGTTTATAATATCTTTGATTTAAGCAATTAAATATAATCGATCTGTCCAGAAGATATGTTTAGTGACATCATCAGACCCAGAAAAAGGCCTGTTGTTGCAGTGTTTCTTTCAGTTATTTCCGCGGTGGGAGACGATTATTTAACAACATTTTACCAACATTATTTGAAGCAAGACATTAAAACGACATATGGTTACGTATTTTGCTGTACTGAGTGCCGGAATGTCTTGTTAGCTGTAACAATGTATGATCACTTTTGCAGGTAATGACAATGCTAGGAACATATTAGAAAGCCTTGCACTGCGTCACCCTGCCACTATATTCATTCCAATTACGCTTTTGTCAACGTCTTGTCCAGTAATATTTACTGATCAGGGAATCATGTTCCCTAAATCGGTCATTCAATGGAATCCCTACCGAATTATGTATGTAGTTAACCTAGTTTATTGTCAAGCCTGCATTGTAGAATCAGGAATGCTGTGTCTTGAAATAAAAGGGTTGCTGAATTATTATGTCTCAAAAGTGATAATGGAATAGATTATCGATAGACTATAATTCCACTGTATTATAGTATCACTAAATTCATTATAGTACCATCAAATTTCCGTATCACAAGATTGAAATGGTTCTGAGTTCAGAGTGATAATGAACGAGATGCGTTGCATTGCATATTTCGATGTTCGTATTTGCCCTCAAGCACCTAATCTCTAGCACAACCGCAGCAGTGCCTAGCAACTCCCTTTGGTCGATTTTATAATCGAGACAACAAGTCCGAGGAAGATGGCCGATTGCGCAGGGCTTTCAAATGTTAGTTGTAGTATCGAAAAGTATTTATTTCTGATTTTTTAAAAGTATTTTTTTGTAGAAAAAAAAACAATAATTTAATTGGGATGACGGAGGTGAAATCGGTAAATGGGTGGACTCTGCATAACGATTCTCAGAGGGATCCCTGACAAAGCCCATAAAAAGCCACCGGCGTTCAATTTTCTTTCCTGCCTCAACCATGTTTAGCGGGAATCTAAGGTTGTTTTATCGGAAGCTCATTCGCCCATGAGAGAAGTAAATTACATTTGATTCACAGTGAAAACAATCGATTACGTTCACCTTTTATATTAACAGACTAATCGATAATTCCAAGGTTGTTTTATCGGAAGCTCATTCGCCCATGAGAGAAGTAATTTACATTTGATTCACAGTGAAAACAATTGATTACGTTCACCTTTTATATTAACAGACAAATCGATAATTCCAATCCCGTGGCTGCCCAGTTGCATTTGTTGGTATCCGAGTTCCTGGTGCTTGCAACCAGCCTAAACCTAATGTGTGGACCGCGACAATACCCGCAGCCTTACATATCAACATGTCACATCAAACTGCTTGAGACGAGTAGAAATGACGCACATTATAAATCACTTCAACCACCTCTCCTCGTCTATTTGTGCACGCTAAATATGACGATGTCAACGACTCGTATTTCTGAGCTTGTAATTTGCTTTACTTTGACTTTTTGGAGGATTACGAAAATATACTTGTTGAGTTTCTTGCTAAATGGTTTCTTTGCCGAACGCCTAAGGCTCAACTAAAGCGCGCTGTCAACGCAGCAGCAGAAGGGAATGCGAATCCCCTTCTTAGGAGGGTGAGCGCAACGGAAATGCTAACAGAAAAAAAATATTATATGAAGGGTTTGCTTGGAATGGTGTCTCCAATGTTAGCAATTCCCAAGCACATAGACCACTCACCCTACTTTTATACCTTACATTTACCTAATACTCATACTCATCGCAGAGATATCCTCATTACGCTTTGACAAAAATGCTTTAACGACTTCAGTCCCGTCCTGCACAAACAACTGTGACCCAGTGAGCCAGCTCAGAGAACAGTGTTAAGAGACTCTTGACCTAATCAGGTACAAAGGCTGGGCAAAAAATCTAGATACGGCGTTAGCTGAACAAAAAGCCCTGTAATTGTAATGTTTTGTTGCGTTATCAGCAACAGTAGAGGACGACAGAGAGCTGCAGTGGCTCGCTGTGTGGGGAAAGAATAGAGTCTGCAGCGTCACAGCATCACAGTAGCACTGTGCGGTTCAGACAGCGCAGCATTGGCAGTAAAGAACCAACACACAGTGAATCACTGACATTATAGAAGGCCAAGTACACTCGCAGAATCACTGCGTAAGCTTGAGGCACATTATTCCAGGGGTGTTGCGAAGTTCAGCAGTGTAGCAGCAATGACACGGTGTGAACCGGGAAGATAGCAATATCCTATCGTTCCTATTTCTTTTAATGTTTTCAAATAAAGAATGGAATAAATTTACCATGTTGTGGAAAGCTGTACGCTTCTAAAGGATGTTTGAATTTTATGGTGCGGCTGTACGACATGGTAGTGTTTGACGGCACTCTTTGACATGCTACAGTGTTTGAAGCCACTCTGTTTAAGGGCACAGTGTTTGATGTCAACACAAAACACTATAGTGCGTTGTCCAGAAGATTGTGCGATAGTGAGTGCAGTTGTGTTTGTGTTGTGAAGATTTTTAGGTGCAAGTCGACGTTAGTGTTAAGAGGGTCGTGACGAAGTGTTGTGTAACCAGGACCTTTGGTGTCTTTGATTTTTAGCTCAGTTCATTTTCTTCGTGGATAAAAGGTTAAAATGCTGACTGTTTTGAAGCTGATGTTCATAGGAGACTGGCTGTTCTAATGCTGAAGACGGAATTGCGCTGAATGTAGCTGCACTGATGTGGGTAGTAGGCTGACCGAAGTCGGCACTGATCTTTGCTTACAGGGAAATGATACAAGCAGGATTGAAACTTTATTTCTAATAATCGAACACATTCATGTAAATAATAATGCTGGGTGAGAAACTGTTCTTTGCGAATGACCCTGATGATAAAGCATTCATAATAATGTGGATGTTTCACGCCACCACATTTTCCATCATAGGATCACCTCCCCAAAAAAGGTTCGTTTTCAATATTCAGCTCTTCTGATAAAACAATTTATTTCCTATGAGTCTCATTCCCCCCCCCCCCCCCCCCCCCCCACCAAAAAAAAGTCAAGCTAGTTGTTACCAATATACTCGGTTGGTTCGATATGTTGGGACCACAATTGCGTCACCGAATTTGTTGGGGGTACTATCGTGCCTGGACGGGGTGGGGAGGGTGCTGATTGGAGCAATCGATGAATGGACTAGACGGAAACGGAAGGAGTAAAAATATCCACAAATACAGTGCCGATGAGAAATAAATAGTAAATGCTGCCAATCCGACTGGGCATTTTGGATTTTTTTGGGTGCTTGCACTTCAAAGAAAAACTTGATAAGCGACACAATCGATGGAACTTTTGCAATAATTTCGGTTGAACCCCCTACCATCAGTCGTAAATTTGATATTCAATCAAATGAGGTTCGTTGGATGGAGATACTATGTATATATATAATCGTGTTATTTGATTGAATGATTAAGGTGCCCGGCACGTGAAGCTGTTAAAAGCAACAGTTTTCATCGTTAGTTCGCCCGTCTGTAATGTCACATTGCAGTAACACATTTTGCCAATTCTTGCCTGGATTCCCATGGTCACTTTCGTTACAGTTTTTTCGTTGACGTATCCTCAATTTCTTCTGTTGCTGTTTCCAAAGAAATAATAATGGGGATGTCATTTGTGGGATGGGCATTTATCTGGCATCGATCTTTGAGCAAAATCACCTAGAATAGAAAATACGATTGCGTTTGAATCCTAGAACCAAGCGTTAGATTTGGTATGACCTATCTTCTGTCCTTAAATGTGCACTTCTTGGTAAGCTCAAATTAACACCTTGGTGAGTTCTTAAGATATATGAGTGTACTTGGTGGTATACTGGAGAGTCGAGAAGATCAGTAAATGTGTTTATGGAGACTAATGCCTCGCCGTTCCCGGTTGTTATGTTGAGATTGAAGCGTTCTTCGCTAATAATCATGAGAGGATTTATAGCACTAGGTCTCTACTACCTGGCACGTACAATACTTTTAACCCCGGCTCTCTATCCACCTCCTGGATTGAAAATATTGCTCTGTCCTCAATATTGTTAGATCACTGTGTCAGAGTGGTTACCCTAACTGTAGTGAGAGATCGAAGCGATTGACTGGAAATTTGGGAACATGGTGACAATGGATAGAACCTATGCAGATCTTAATGTCATTCAATCAAATTATTTTGATAGGTTTCACATAATGAATGATCGAGTTAATAACGACAAACTGAATCACAGTGTACTTTAGTTTATTTCCAACGAGTTTTGGAAACAAAGAAATCGAGTAATCACACTGTAAAGAGTGGAATGAACGAACAAGGAAATAGAATGAAGCTGAAAGGAAAGCCATATTCCTATGGAATGTGTCTGGAAAGGCACGAGGGGATAAACTTGCACAGGTTATGATAATAGCCAAATCACGTTCCCGTAGGAGACTTGCATTGCAAGAGACAATTATCAACAATATCGAGCGCAGGCCCTTTTCACAAAATTGTTTGGAGGTACGAGCAAGTAGAAGAAAAATAAGTTCGGGCACTGACCATAGCAACGAATAACTTCAACTCACTGTTGAAGTGGTAACCGGCCAGGTATACATTGCCGGAGACTGGGGATAGGGGGTGAGTTCATGACGCCATTGCAAGAAGCCATTGGCAGTGATCCTGTTGGCAACGAAATATCAGTGTTACCGCTGTCTCCTCCATCAAAGGTACTCATCCTTTACCTCTCAAAAAAGAGTAGTCCCCTCTCCTCCTCCTTCATTGGGGGCAGTCACCTTCAGCACCATCCATTACGGGATTTTCCCTCGGCCCCCCCATGATAGCAGTGGTTCGGTCCCGGCCATTATTGCCGTCCTCCTTCGGTACCCCACAACTGGTGCAATCTCAGCAATTAACGGTCGGCACAGTTTAGTCTGGACTGCATTGCTGCTGCAACCTTAGAAGAAGAAAGATGATCCCACTAGCTGTCTTCGCGCCGGTTTGATGAGACAATTACTTAGTGGGAGCTGAATTGTATATCATCAAATTGATGTCTGCCTTGAGACTGACTGATTGGCTGCCTTGAGACTGACTGACTGGCTGCCTTGAGACTGACTGACTGGCTGCCCTGAGACTGACTGACTGGTGGCCTTGGGACTGACTGACTGGCTGCCTTGAGACTGACTGACTGGTGGCCTTGGGACTGACTGACTGGCTGCCTTGAGACTGACTGACTGGCTGCCTTGAGACTGACTGACTGGCTGCCTTGTGACTGACTGACTGGCTGCCCTGAGACTGACTGACTGGCTGCCCTGAGACTGACTGACTGGCTGCCCTGAGACTGACTGACTGGTTGCCTTGGGACTGACTGACTGGCTGCCTTGAGACTGACTGACTGGCTGCCCTGAGACTGACTGACTGGTTGCCTTGGGACTGACTGACTGGCTTCCCTGAAACTTACTTTCCTGAGAATTGACTGACTTCCTCGTGACTATTTGCCTGCTCTGAAACTGACTGGCAACCCTGAGACTGGTGAACAGTCCGTGAGACTGACAGGTTGCCCCGAGACTAAATAACTACCGTGAGACTGTTAGGCTGCCGTGAGACTGACTGCATCACTAAATCTGACCGTCTGCCCATTCATTGACTGGCTGTTCTGAAACTGACTGCCTAGCGTGCGACGGATTGCCTGTCGTGAGCATGACTGGCAAACATGTGACCGACTGATTTGTTGCCCTACGACTGACTAGCTGCACATAAACTGACCGCCGGCCTTTAGACGAATTTGCAGCCTTTAGAAAGACACGGAAAACTGATATTGATTGGATACCCTGAAATTGACTGACTACCCTAAGCTTGACTGATTGGGCGCCCTGAGCTGAGACACACAGCCGGTACTGAAACTGATTGTCTGCATTGTCATTGACTGGTAATACTTGAGAAGGATTACCTGACTTGAGCAGGACAGGCGACCCTGAAACCGCTCGTCTATTCTCAGACTGACCTGCTCCCCGGAGGTGTGGCAAATTGATTCCTCCGAGACTGACTGCTGCTCTTCTCCGTCTTGTGAGATGCGGCTACCTGTATTCGGCATTCTTTCACGTCTACAGCAAGACATCAATGAATAATGTTAACACTTAGGAATTGGCATCAAAGCCGACATTAGACACCATTACCAACATTCGACATTTTACTGACATTTGACTCCATTTGACATCATTTCTAACAGTCCACATCGTTGCTGAAATAAAGCATGATTTCGGACACAAGGCATGATTGATAACATAGCACATCATCACTGACATTTGATATCATCACTCATCAACACTATCATTGCACATCATTAGTCACGTTAAGTATCAGTATTAGCCTAAGATATCAGTGCAGCCTGCGATTCGATGGTGTCACTGGCATGTTATTCGTCCACCTATATTCCTTTAGAAATATCTGTTGATTCATTTATTTGCCCAAAACAGTATCATACGAAACCAAACACAGAAATACATGTGTTTCGTTCCCCATGGAACTATACAGAGTACAAAACAAAACCTCCCGGCCTCCCTTTCCCTTGTCCTTTACAGTTGCCTACACAGCGCTGTAGTAAGTGGCCGCAGTCGTAACAAAAACCTCCCAGCCCCCCTTTCCCTTGTCCTTTAGAGTTGCATACACAGCGCTGAAGTGAGCGGCCGCAGTCGTTACGAAAACATCCCTGCCCCCCCTTTCCTTGTCCTTTACAGTTGCCCACACAGCGCTGTAGTGAGCGGCCGCAGTCTTAACGAAAGCATCCCTGGAGCGCCAGTAGAATGGCAAATCCCTCTTGGAACAGGCTCAACACATACAGCGTGTTGCCCTCCGAACGAATTGAATAAAAATTGGCCTTGCCTGTAGTTCATCGGCTGGACGTCTGTGGACTTTCGCATAAAAAAATATAGATATATATTTTGAAATAGTTATCATTTCCAATTAGGTAGTCATTATTATTATTTAAAAATTAGGATGTAAGCAATTTTTGAAAATTTGTTGTTGACTTGAATTTGTGATAGTATTTTAGGAAGACATTGAAAGGCCTTAGTATTGATTTGGTGCACGTCATTTCAATATCATGCGGCGGAGGGGCGAATGATTGATCTCATAATAAGTATGAGTATTGAGAACAGGGCAGACTGTCTAGGATTTAATCTACTTTAGCAGGCACCGGGACCAATTCTACTCATGAAATAATGAAAATTCGTTCCTCTCAACCAATTCCCCCTGTGAAATTAAAAATACGGACCAGCCTTACTTTAACATGCAAGCATCGTAAATAATTAGGATTTCATTATTTCGTGGCAATGTTTATTTATTTATTTATTTTCCACCTAGTACGAGAGTAACTCCTTTCTTGCTACGAAATAGTGGTAAGGAAAGCATAGGGCTCAGGTCGGTACTAAGAGCCAGAGTTGAAGGCTTTCAACGGAACGTTTCTCACACCAATGAACAAATAGTTTCCCCAAAGAAGTAAATGTCTTAATCTACTATGGATGCAACCACCCCCCTTGCAGGAATTGCAAATCGGAGTGGTTTCATGTAACCAACACGTCCTTAACAATTAATGAAAATGAAATAATCTTGGGAAGACTGTCATTGATGGTTGGCGCCGGATGGGGCTCCCCAAAATGGAAGGGGAATGGGGAGTGCCGTTAATAAGTGTAACCGGGCGGTGTACTTTTTTTGGAAGGGGCTTGAGAGGAAAGCCCAAAATGGAGGGAGCCGAGGAGGCCTCCTAATGGGGAGGTCAAGGTGACTGCCCTTAATTGAGGGACCCGAGAGGAATCCCTACCCTATAGTAGATAGAACAGGGCGGAGAGCATAAAATAGCTGGCATCAGCGGAGGTAACGGGGTGCTGCGCCTCATGGTGTGGTCTGATTTGACTGCCTTCAATAGTGAGGACCGGTTGGAATATCCTAATGAAGGCGGCTTTTGTGTAATGTCTTTAATTGGGAGGGCCGGTGAGAAAAGCCGCCTATAATGGTAGGGGCCGAAGGACCTGACCTAAATGGAGATGACTGGAAAACCAATCTTAGGTGCGGCTGGAGGATAACCAATATCAGAGGGCTGGGGGATAGCTTTGTATGTGTGGGCCGGGGGATTGCCCTTACTACATGAAGCCTAAGGGTCTTTCCATAGTGAAGACAACCGGGTAAGGGCTGCCCCAACAGGGCGGGCTTTAGGGACTGTCTGAGATGGCAAGGGCCGGGGGGCTGCGACATAAAGCTATGTCATTTTGCCAATGTCAGGTTCATACTAGCGGAAATTGCACGATTTCAGTCCTGACATATCATAAAGAAGACCAACCGTGTGTGTTACTGTATTACCGCGACGTCTAACGAAAGACAATATAGAACACATGATGCGAGGTAGCGTGGTTCGAATTCATTCGATAAGAAGCGTCCTCATCAAGGCGGTCCTATGGTGTGCATCAAATGATTAAATACATTTTGAGATTTATTTTCACCGTGTTATAAATAAAATCTCTACAAATTGAAATAATGCTTAGAATAATACAGGTACAGGCCGTGTACCTTAAAGAATGGGTGGCTGATGGCAAAACCCACTCTAACCTGCCCCCATACGCCTTCACAAAGCGTTCTTCGCGTCCTGCATTCGACAATATATTGTATCTTCCTACAGGCTTACGCCCACTCACCTGCGCTCACATTACTTTTATGCCACTCTCATTATCCGCACTCACCACCATGTGCTGGAACCACCACCACATCAGCCTCCTACTCCGACCTCTTCAAAAGCACTAACACTGCATGGATGCCGCAGGATCAGGTTTCCTTCTCCGCCCATTCAGTATAAATTTCCTGTATGCACTGCTCACACAATTTACTCAAATTCTCAATGTCAAAATATACTTCAAAATTGTAATACATTAAAAAAAGAAAATATAACATCGCCTAAAAAGACTGTTATCATAATAATTTATATTCTGTAAAAAGGCGAGTTATTCAGCGGGGACCATTAACGGCCTACGCCTTTCTGACTAGTTTTAATGTGGTAGCCGGTTCTCCACCTGGCAAACGGAACCATATTAAAGAAGCACGAAATGAAAACTTTTGAAGGGGCGTGCACGTCTCGGCGTAGTTTATTGTATTGGTCTACCACCCCATGCCACGAATCGTATTTTTTTAAAAAGTTGTGTATCAAAATAAGTATTGAAAACAGGGCAGACTAATCATAACAGTGCGACTATTAAATATTAACAGTGCGACAATTTAAAATCAGGTTTTGCCGCACTCGTAACATTAACGCCGACCAGCCCCTGCTGGGCTGAGGACAGGTTAATGGACCTGTTAATTAGTGGCCAGTCGCCTGAGGGAAGCTGTTTATCCACGCTGCGCACAGCGAGGCACTAGGTGAAGTATGAGGCACAGCGTTACTAAGTCGTGTATAATACTTTGGTGCTTAGTCGGGACCGACGTAAGGTGACACCAAAATCGTGTCCAACACATGGCGGCATTAACTAGTGTTCAACACACGACAGCTCTAAGTTGTGTCTAACTCACAGCGTCATTTAGTCGTGACTAGCACTCGATGGCATTTATCCATATCCGCCCCCCCTTCCGGTGGCAGTGTGCCGTAGCTATTCAGAAGATCAAGCTTTGATTGCGTTTATGAAAATGATATCAAACGAATACAGGGTAGGGTCACTAGTCCCCGCATTTCGTGGAATTTTGGAACATAGGATTGCGCGGTATTGGAATACAACTTTTAGACAGTGTTCGTCTCAATCTACAGCTTCTTCGTTGGAGGCCGCATTTCAGTCGAGGCAGCATCTATTTCAGTGTATATTCATTACATACAGCATCTCCAATGGGAGGGTTTCAACCTGTTGGCAGCATTTCAAGATCCCAACCCCCTAGAGTTACCATCGTAGTAGCCACGATTTGTACACTCTAAATCTGTGCGCTCGTGTGAGTCCTGTGAACCCTACCTAGAGGCAAAGAGCCCTCTAGGAAGGGTTCACTGCAGTCAAAACTCAACCGCTTGAAGCCCGCCAATTCCCTAACTTTCGGACATAATATTCATCAGCGCTTATTTGGAGCAGGTTGTCTAGGTTGACATTTCCTCTGTCATGGTGTAAGGCTTCGTTTTGGGATAAATCAAACCTTTCCGGAAAGCACTCAAACATGTTGCTGAAGAATAATCCTTCGGACTTGCAAATAGTCTCGAATGCTCTATTTGTACTTTTAAATTTACTATACAACTCGCCATCATTATTCTTCATTACAGCGTGAAGGTGCTGGATTGGCGCAGGCGATGGTACACATGGTGCTAGTGAAAGATCGCTCTTTCAGCATCAAAAATTAAAGGTCTACCAGTCCGCGTTTATCGAAGCGTCTCGACGAAATCTCGGTACTGCATATTGGTGAGTAAATGTCATTGCCCATTCACTGATATTCTAACCGGAGCTGTTTTATAGCTAGTTATCTCACTTATAGGCAGAACGTATTGACAATGTTCCATGTGGGAGCCCGCTTGTTGATTACATATGTATTATTATCATGAAACTAAATAGAACAACACGTCGGAAATAGAAACATCGTTCAAAAAGTTTATTTTGGAAGACGACATCCTATTTCTAGTGGCAGATTCTCTAAAGTACCGAACTGAAAATGTGATGCCAATCGAAAATGGTTGAAGAATATTTGAAATACATATGGTCCGAGTTCAGTAAGCACGACTGAGGTTGTACGTTTCAGCTGATGATCGTTATCTGTTCGAAAAGCTCGTTTATGCTATATATAGCGTTACATTCTAATGACTCGGGGGGAACAATTTCGTAATATAAAAATCTTCAGTTGTCGTTCAACGTGATTGCCTTTCTCAACATTGGAGAGGCCGTCTCTATTGAGCGAGAACGTGTCTGCTTCAGACGCCGACTTGACGATTGGAGAAGTCCTGGCTTCAATCTTTTAAGTTCAGTCAGCGTTGGTACAAGGTTGGATTAATATTTATCAACGAAATCTCATAATAGTTGTCCCAGAAACAATCGAGTTGTAATTTGCGTGATTAACTCTTTAGCGGCAAATAACCGGTGAGGGGTTCGATTCCATCTATCGCCAAGCGAACATAAGTATTTCTGCTTATTGATTTGATTTCGCATGTAAGCCACTTCCGCGTCAGCTACTTGGAAGTAGTTGAATCAAAGGCGAAAGTGAACTAATCAGTGAGGTTGTGTAATATCTGTTCTGGTATGTACAGTAGCGAAATAAAATTCGTTTATGGTTAGTCTACAACCGAGAAAACAAACTCAACTTTTTCCACCTGAAATTTTACTTCATATCAAAAATTCTGACGTTATTACATCTGGACAAAACTACTAAATGAAAAATATCCATTACATTTCCGAGAAAGTCATATATCGAGCGTAAAATAAACTGAAGATTTTTCTTAGTTTTCAATCATAAACGACTTTTCTTTCGCTACTGTACACATTAAATGGAAGAGCACTTAATTGTCAATGATACCTTGAATAATATTTTTCACTTAAATCATATTCGAACTTGAACTCGGCTAGGACTATTGTTGATAGGTTAATGAGGTGATGTGTTGTATCATAAGAAAAAGTGCAAGCCTGTTACGAAAGTATTATGGAAATAGAACGAGGAGGACACCTTGTAATTTTAATGTTTTTGGTCTTCTGTATCTCAGGTTCCTCCGTATGACTGTTAGCTAATGACCCAGGGAAGATTATAAATATTCAGGAACGCTTGTACGAGTTATTCATGTTTGAACACATTTTTATGAGAACAAACAAACAAATGTTTTCTGATTTCGTTGATGTTATAGAAGCATCAACATGTAGTTCCAAACACCAATATTGGAGTGATACAATTTTGCGTAAAAGGATCTCTGAAGACACAGCAGATCCTGACAAAGTTTACTTCTCAGATCCCCGCGAAAATTATTGTTCATCAGAGGCCCCATACACAAAAAGAGACTCAGCTGATATTAACACAGAAAAACACGAATTTTCAGGGCCCTGAATAGAGAATCGTGCACTAGAGTTGTTTTTGTAGAGTCCAGCAGTAACAAGAGACGACGTTTTCATTAACCGGGTGAAAACCTTCTTCTCAAGGCCCCGCAAAGAGCATCGTTCATGAGAGGCAACTCGTAGAGCCCCAGAGCAACATATGGCACCTACACTGCCTCAGGCAAAATTCCCCCTCATTGCCTCCCAGAAGCGTCGTACTCCTGAAGCCCTCATAGAACCAGGCATGAACAACCGTAGCTTAGATTAACTCAGACAAAACATTAGTTCTGTTCAGAATGTGCTGGCCGCAATAAAACGACTGCTGAATAAGAGAGAAACCAAAAGGTTTTCAGTGGAATTGGTTTAGAGGGGATGGGTGATTCATATGAGAGAGTTTTAATGTTGGCGAGGAACGCCGACAAATGCAAATGACAGCTAGGGTGTATAAAACCTAAATATTTAATTGAGCTTACTCATGAATAGAATACTTCTGAAATAAATGCTCCACCCTCATGTCGAGCAAAAAAAATCATACTATTCCTCACTAACAAAGATAAAAAAAACATCTGACTGTAAGAGCTGTTTTCGGGATTTGATTTGATTTGAGCCTCGTTTCCACCAGAGCCTTAACGTGAGTCATAATAAGCTCCCCCATAGGGCTTGATGATCATTGATTCCAGTAGGCTCGCACGCCTAAGTGTGCGAGGAAAAAACGAAACAACGCTTCTAACGTTAGAAAAAACGTGAAAATTTTAGCAATATCATACGCACGCTAGTGCGCAAAGAAAAAATGCATACGCGAAACGGGTCTCCGCTTCCAATCTTTTAGAACATAAAGAGTGATATGTACGCACCCTAGTGCGTACAGGTAGCATCTTCGAGATTAGTACAAGGTCAGTGGCTACACGGGCAGCATCAGCTCCGACAGCAACGCAACACAATATTTACAGCTACGTGGTTTAGTTGTATAAATACAATTTATTTATTTAGGTAAGATAAAGACTCAGATGCAATGAAATGAATTCTCGCCTCCGACCCCATAGAACCTCGTGAGTTATATGTCCATACGTCAGTGCGCTCAGATAGTATCGTCGAAATTGGTACAAGGTTCACGGCTACACGGACAAAGTCAGCTCCGGCAGCAACGCAAGACAATGTTCACAGCTACGCGGTCTATTTTATTCGTATTACAATTTATTTATTCAGGCAAGATAAAGACTCAGACAAAACTAATCCCCGCCCCCAACCACCCATAACTCCAAGAATAACATGCACGCGCGACAGTGCGCACAGTCAGTATCGTCGAAATTGGTACAAGGTCTATGGCTTCACGGATTAGATAGACTCCAACCTCAACGCGTCACAAGGTTTTATAGCTACGCAGTCCAGGACAACCCCAGAAAGTGCATATAGTCCGTGCACGCGCGAGCGAGCACAGACTGAAGAAAAAATACCCATTCACAAAATCACAAACACGAACCGCCGCACAAATACTCCAGCGTTATAATATTGTGGATCGTGACAAAGAAAGTAAGAGCAGGTTCGTCATGGGCAGAAAAACTGCTCAGATTATTGATTTTGCACTGATTGTTCAAGGGGATAGGGCGGGGGGGGGAGGGTCATTGGTCCTTTGGGTCTCAAAAAAGCCCGATGAATCCCGGAGGGGGACCCATGTCCCCCGGGTCTTCCCGAGCTCCTCGAGTTCCCCGAGACCCCTCGCCTCAGCTCATCTCGGTTTGTCTCGAATCATTTCAGCCAGTTTCGGCTCGTCGCGATCAACTCGACTCGCCTCAACATGTTTCGACTGATCTCGACGCACCTCGACCAGCCTCGACGCGACCCTCGCCCTCTGCGCCAGCAAACCGCGGACTGTAATGGTTAATTGTTCTACTCATGCATCTCACTAACATTTTCCTGTGTATGGGTTTTACAGCGCTGGGAGGGGGGAGCAGAGGTTCCAGGATTCAGAGGGGCTTCTAAAGGGTCCCACAATTTCTCAAAAGGGTCCTAAAGGGTCTCAAGGGTGTCCCGAGAGGCCCCAGAAAGGTCCAAGTGGATCCCTCCAAATCCACCTGGTCTCCCAAGTCCCCCGGGTTCCCGAAACCCTAGGTCCCCGAGTCCCGCGGGTCCCACGAAAACCTCCCCTCTCTGGGTCACCTTGTTTCAACCAACCTCAATACATGTAATAATAACAAATTCAAAATTTATCACCATGAAAAACGGGCAGAGAAAAATAATAGAGCCCAAGCAAGAAGAAATAATAAAATACTAAAATAAAGTGTTAATGATCTATAAAATGAATAATCATCCATCCACCCCAAGTGTTTTCGGGATAAAAGGAAGAGCCTGCTATTATCGGGTTACTCGAAGGTTTATTTCTTTAAACAAATGCTTACACTAAACATTCTACAGTTCAAGACAGTGGATGTGCATCATTTTTTACTTTCAAAGTTCGACGTAGTGACAACAGATTTTGACCAAAAGCCGTCATTGTTTACGTTAGATGACATTATAATCGTGACGCCTTCAACTGTTGAGTTGAAATTTTGGTCTTGGAACGATCCAGCTCGACAAACTAGGCTAACATAAAATAATTCATTTGTTTATCAAGCCGTCGCATAATATAGCGGCAAGTTGTATACAATTAACTTCCATCGATATGTTACGGGACTATTTGATGGGTGGAATAAGTTATACAAACAAATTCATGACAACTTCACCTGTGACCGTCAATGATGTGGCAGAGTATAGGCAAACTATTAATATATCACATAGGCATAACTGTGCTTGCAAACTGAAATAATTGAATATTTCGTTGTAAAAGTTCTGAGAAGTCATATTTATTATTATGACTTATCTTCTTATTAATCGATTAAGGTTTGAAACGAGAGTTTCATTATGGTGAAGAAACGCGTCGTCAATTAGGGCTAGCGAACAGGTCTAATTCTGCCCCCTCCTACTACTTCAGTCGTTGTCTTTTCTCTTTCTTCGTCTTGGTTTTTATGAGAGCCTTCCCAGCTTTCCTCAATGGCTCATTCAATCATTGGCTCCTAAACTACTTGCTTGTGGTCTCAGTCAGAGTACGCACAGGTGTTCGCTCTATCTCCCTCAAAATCTTCTCACCAATTTTCTCTGGATCACTATCAGAGTATACTTAACTGCCTTTTCCTGCTCCCTTTATCAAAATTCCTCACCTAATCAGAGACCACACAGCACCGCGCTTATGCCTCCTGAACCACAGTCCCCTCGCCCACTTCCTCTCGGTCATACCTAGAGCTCAAACTGCTACCCGCTTATGACCTTCCCCCCAATCATTTTCTCCTCAACTAGTTCCTCTTGTTCTGAAACGGAGGTCACACTACTGTCTGATCTTGCTTCCTCAACCTTAGTCTGAATGCATATTTCCTTTTGGTTTCATTCTTAGCCCACACTGCTGCCCGTTCCTGGTCTGTGAATTTATTGTTCACGTACACAATTTTGATTTTAATTTTCCACACTGCTTCCAGCTATTACTCCCTTAATCATATTATGCACAGCTACTATCCTTCGGTGTCATTCAGAGCCCACACTTATGCCCAATCTTGCTCCCTACATCCACTGTTCTACAAGTCTTGTCAGATCAACCATAGTCTCCTCACGTACTTCCTCTTGGTATCAATCAGAGTCCACATATATGTTCACTCTTTCTTCCTCAACCATACTCTGAGTACCTACTTTTCCATTCAGAGCCCAACACCGCTGCCCGATCTTGATCCCGCTCCTGATCCTACCGCGATTTGGTCTCTTCTAGAGCCCACATTACTGCTAACTCCTGCTTCTGGAAACATAGTCTGTACACTTACTTTATTTGGTTTCTTTCAGAGCCCTTGCTGCTGCCCGCTCTTGCCCCCACAAGCCTAATCAGCACAACTACTTTATTTTGTGTTTTCAGAGCCCACGCTGCTGCCAACTTTTGCTCCCCGAATCATAGTCTGGACACCTGTTTCCATCTGGTAGCATTCTGAGTCCACACTGCTGCCCGCTATTGCTTCCTCGACCACAGTCTGCATACCTACTTCCGTTTGGTCTCATTGAGGTCCCACATTGCTGCCCGCTATTGCTTCCTCAATCACAGTCTGCATACCTACTTCCGTTTGGTCTCATTGAGGGCCCACATTGCTGCCCGCTATTGCTTCCTCAATCACAGTCTGCATACCTACTTCCGTTTGGTCTCATTGAAGGCCCACACTGTTGCCCGCTCTCACATCAGCGCGCGTGGTGAGGGGTTAGTATCATTCCGCAGCTCATGCAGTAGTAATCGTTTGACTCTAAAGCCGACACCCGAGGACAATTGTCTCTTTCATCTCATGCAAGACATGCTTGGGGCAATGTAACCTCAGAGTCACCCCCCCCCTCCCCAGCCCCCTCCCCACTGCATGATAATTTCTTTTGCTAAGCATATCAATATAACACAAAAATTAATGCTAGTCACTGAAATCTTACATTAGATTTTGTAATTGCGATCATTCAAAATTCATCCAAACAATTGTGCATGTTTGGATGAATATAATATTAAAATGGAAACATGTCTACTGCGATAACTGGTTAGATAAGAGGGATAACATTAGATAATAATATTATGCCTCAAAGCGAGACCCTATTTTCGTGATCCTGTAGCGATACCACCAGGGACAATTGCCATTATTTTGGAATGTTTCATTTTTCGTCCGTATAAAAAGCTCCTGAAACATTAAAATGCAGTTATAACGACTGTTGCAATGACATAGCTATAACCGCTGCAACATTCAATCCTTCACATCCTCTTTGAAATGTAGAGAAATACTTCACCAATTGCATGGTTATTACCGTTGAGTACAATTTGAACTTCGGCTGACTTTGAACGACCAAAACTAATCAGTAGCACAATTTTGAACATGTATCAGAACCATGTCTCTTCGCAGTATCCTCGTAACGGCAACCAAGAGTTACCACTCCTGCAACATATTTGTAGACTTACTATGAATGTAACATTGTCCAACAGTTTTGAGGTCATCTGTAACAAAGTTCTCTCATTCACATAAGCACCTGTCAACTTTTCTCGGTCTGTCCGACGAGTTCTTTTTCAAGGAGCAACTTTTGACACACGGGAAATGAAACATTGGCAGGAGTGACGGTGCTAGATAAGAATGAGATGCATAGCTGATCCATACCAGTGATACCTATACAGGCTGGGATCAGAGGATCTTAACATTTTCACGGGTGTGGTTTCACGTTCGTAATGTGCACCCGCTAGATATTTGACGTTTAGGGGATGAACAAACTGACTCACTGAATAGTGATATAGCCAATCTTTTCATCTATGAGTAACTATCGCAAAATGCACATCCATTGACGTTTGCATATCGTAACCATATTTTTTTTCAGATTGTAATACCACTACTTTTTAAAAAAAAAATCCCATCTGGTGCTGCGGTTGACTACAACGGAATAATAAGTTTTCATCCATTAAATAATTCACTGGACATGAGCTCCATCATATAATGAAGCATTCAGAGTGAAAGCTGCAGTTCAAATTATTTTTTGGGTATTATTACTCCAAGCCCCTCATATGACAGAATACCCCATTGTGTACATATAATGACTATACAACCGTCCTGTGTATAATGGATACAGCTTCCTATGGAAGATCCCGCTTGTTTGGACCAATTTATTCTATTCAGCGCAAAACGAATCTCCGGAGAAAGTTTTTGTTTTCCGCACGGCTAATTAATGAGGCGTGGACCGATGATACCCTCTACTGAAAACATTTTATTATTCCTGTTCAAAGCTTACTTCAAAACTACGTTCCATTGCATAAATGTTCCTAAAACGATTTTGGATGACACGATTCTGTGTGAGGTTGTTTAACAGAATAAATTCATATCAAAACCCTAGTATCTAATATTTTAGTAACATAATTATTGCGAAAAAAAACATTTAAAAATGTTTTTTAACAGTAATTATTCAAATATATCATGGAGGAGCATTGACACGAGAATAAATCTTACGATTTCCACATGTATCCTGAGAAAGCTTACGATTTCCACATGTATCCTGAGAAAGCTTACGATTTCCACATGTATCCTGAGAAAGCTTACGATTTCCACATGTATCCTGTGAACAATAGCAAAAATAACTGCATGGCTTTCACCGCCGAGTGCGTTTCCTACGTCTGGCATAACAGACAGAGAATTTGCATCATCGTATGGAAGCAGTTAATTTATTTTGTGACAGCTTAGACTGACTCTAACCGATGAAAATGCATTCGTTTTCTTTGATATGATAATTCCAGAGTTCTGTTTCATAATCATGTAAACAAACTGATTAGAGAGGACGGAGTAGAAAACTAATTGACCAACAGCTGAACACTTCATTCGTGTCACAACATTTATTATTTATTTTTAGTATCGTTTGCATCTTCGTCTCCGGAAAAATGTCTCTCGTGATGGATGTGTTAAAAAAGGGTAACCGGTAAACTATTCTCCAAATTCGGTATGATAAAATTGTTGAAAATAAAAATATATATGCGTTCTTCTTGGTAGAAACAGCTTTTTTTAGGAATGTTGCTATGGCTTCCGTTATTTGTACCATCACATGTAAAAGGGACGCAGGTAATGCAAAATTTTCTCCTGTGTGCCTATTCAATACGAGAGGTTGATTGATTTTTTCATCATTAATTTTTCGATGGTGCAAGAAAATCTCTGCGAGTTATTACATTTATATCATGATTAATGCTGCGTGAAGGGGCTGGATTACTGCAAGCGATAGTACATGTGGTGTCAGTGAAGGGTCGCATTTTCAACCACAAGCCGATAGGTCTTGATTAGGTATCCAGTATGTAGTCCCGCAATGCTTGATCTGCTCTCTTTCGCTCCGTTATTTGAATCAAAAGTTTGAATAAATGACTAAGTAGTTATAT